>KZ452037.1:4132305-4409529 GCA_002786265.1 Apostasia shenzhenica | reverse complement strand
ATGAATTTAAGTTGAATAGTGTTGTTTTTTGCAGCTATTATGTTTGCTATATTTATATATTTTTATCGAAACTTGACATTTGGCGATCTATTAGGGGCATTTGATTGCGTTTTAATGTAATACCTATAATTACACATCTATTTGTGACTATATCGATCAATTTTGAGAGAATAGACTCTTTTAGGGTCTTATTTATGACATATCAGTGAATTTGAGTTGAAAATAATGTTTTTGCCTCTATTCATTGAATTAAAGTTGAGTACAAGCATTTAGAGTATGATACAATGCATAATAAGTTATTTTAACTGACTAAAAGCAATTGGGTTTGTATTCAATTAGTTTTTATTGTATTTGATGAGAATATATTCAATTCGACTTTAATCTTGTCTATATGAAGGTTTTTTAACATAATAATCTTATCACACACCTAATATTTGCTATATTGATGTATTTAATTCGAAAATTGATATTCGACGATCTATTAGTGGCATTTGATTGCGTTTTAATGTAATACCTATAATTACACATCTATTGGTGACTATATCAATCAATTTTAAGACAATAGGCTCTTTTAGGGTCTTATTCATGACATATCAATGAATTTGAGTTGAATAGCAATGTTTCCTCCGCTATTCATTACATTATGTTAAATTCAAGTGGAGTACAAGTATTTAGAGAATAATTCAGTGCATAATAAGTTATTTCAACTGACTAAAAGGGATTGTGTCTATATTTAATTAGTTTTTGTTGTATTAAAAGAGAATATATGCAATTTAATTTTAATCTTGTCTATATGAAGTTTTGTTAACATTATACTCTGATTATGCACTTAATATTTTCTTTATTGATGTATTTTAATCGAAAATTGATATTTGGCCATCTATTAGGGACATTTGACTGCGTTTTAATGTAATACCTATACTTACACATCTATTTGTGATTATATCGATCAATTTTAAGACAATAGGCTCTTTTAGGGTCTGATTTATGACATATCAATGAATTTGAGTTGAATAGAAATGTTTCCTCAGCTATTCCTTGCATTATGTTGAATTCAAGTGGAGTAGAAGCATTTAGAGTATGATACAATGCATAATAAGTTATTTTAACTGACTAAAAGCAATTAAGTCTGTATTTAATTAGTTTTTATTATATTTGAAGACAATATATGTAATTTGACTTTAATTTTGTCTATATGAAGGTTTGCTAATATAATAATCTGATTACACACCTAATGTTTGCTATATTAATATATTTTAATCGAAAATTAATATTTGGCGATCTATTACGGGCATTTGATTGTATTTTAATGTAATACTTATAATTACACATCTATTTGTGAGTATATCAGTCAATTTTAAGAGAATCGACTTATTTAGGGTCTGATTCATGACATATCAACGAATTTAAGTTGAATAGTGATGTTTTTGCAGTTATTCATTACATTTGTTGAATTCAAGTGGAGTACAAGTATTTAGAGTATAATTCATTGCATATTAAGTTATTTTAATTGATTAAAAGGAATTGTCTCTGTATTTAATTAGTTTTTATTGTATTTGAAGAGAAAATATGTAATTTGACATTTATCTTGTCTATATGAAGGTTTTTTAACATAATACTCTAATTACACACCTAATGTTTGCTATATTGATGTATTATAATCGAAATTTGATATTTGACGATCTATTACGGACATTTTATTGCGTTTTAATGTAATACCTATAATTACAAATCTATTTGTTAGTATATCGATCAATTTTAAGATAATAGACACTTTTAGGTCTGATTTATGACATATCAATTAATTTGAGTTGAATAGTGATATTTTGGTAGCTATTCATTGCATTACGATGAATTGAAGTGGAGTACAAACATTTAGAGCATGATTCATTACATAATAAATTATTTAAGCTGAATAAAAGAAATTGTGAGCGTATTCAATTAGTTTTTGTTGTATTAGAACAGAATATATGTAATTTGACTTTAATCGTGTCTATATATGAAGGTTTGTTAATATAATAATCTGATTACACACCTAATATTTGCTATATTGATGTATTTAAATCGAAAATTGATATTTGGCCATCTATTAGGGGCATTTGACTGCGTTTTAATGTAATTCCTATAATTACACATCTATTTGTGACTATATCGATCAATTTTAAGACAGTAGGCTCTTTTAGGGTCTGATTTATGACATGTCAATGAATTTGAGTTGAATAACAATGTTTTCGACGCTATTCGTTGCATTATGTTGAATTCAAGTGGAGTACAAGCATTTAGAGTATGATACAATACATAATAAGTTATTTTAACTGACTAAAAGCAATTAAGTCTGTATTTAATTAGTTTTTATTATATTTGAAGAGAATATATGTAATTTGACTTTAATCTTGTCTATATGAAGGTTTGTTAATATAATAATCTGATTACACACCTAATGTTTGCTATATTGATGTATTTTAATTGAAAATTGATATTTGGCGATCTATTAGGGGCATTTGTTTGTGTTTTAATGTAATACCTATAATTACACATCTATTTATCAGTATATCGATCAATTTTAAGAGAATAGGCTCTATTAGGGTCTGATTTATGACATATCAATGAATTTGAGTTGAATAGTTATGTTTTTGCAGCTATTCATTGCATTACGTTGAATTTAAGTGGAGTACAAACATTTAGAGTATGATTCATTGCATAATAAGTTCTTTTAACTGAATAAAAGCAATTGTGTGTGTATTCAATTAGTTTTTATTGTATTTTAAGAGAATATATGCATTTTGACTTTTATCTTGTCTATATGAAGGTTTTTTAACATAATACTCTGATTACACACCTAATGTTTGCTATGTTTATGTATTTTAATCAAAAATTGATATTTGGCTATCTATTAGGGGAATTTGATTGCGTTTTATTGTAATACCTATAATTACATAACTATTTATGACTATATCGATCAATTTTAACATAATAGGCTCTTTTAGGGTCTTATTTATGACATATCAATGAATTTGAGTTGAATAGTGATATTTTTACAGCTATTCATTGCATTCCGTTAAATGCAAGTGGAGTACAAGCATTTAAAGTACGATTCATTGCCTAATTAGTTATTTTAACTGAATAAAAGCAATTGTGTGTGTATTCAATTAGTGTTTATTGTATTTGAGGAGAACATATGCAATTTGACTTTAATCTTGTCAATATGAAGGATTTTTAATATAATACTCTGATTACACTCCTAATGTTTGCTATATTGATGTATTTTAATCGAAAATTGATATTTGGAGATCTATTACGGGCATTTGATTATGTTTTAATATAATACCTATAATTACACATCTATTTGTCAGTATATCGATCATTTTTAAGAGAATAAGCCCTTTTAGGGTCTAATTTATAACATATCAATGAATTTGAGTTGAATCACTGTGATGTTTTTGCATCTATTCATTGCATTACATTGAATGCAAGTGGAGTGCAAGCATTTAAAGTACGATTCATTGCCTAATTAGTTATTTTAACTGAATAAAAGAAATTATGTGAGTATTCAATTAGTTTTTGTTGTATTTGATGAAAATATAGGCAATTTGAATTTAATCTTGTCTATGTGAAGGTTTTTAATATAATACTCTGATTACACACCTAATGTTTGCTATATTGATGTATTTTAATCGAAAAGTGATATTTATCGATCTATTAGGGGCATTTGACTGCGTTTTAATGTAATACTTATAATTACACATCAAGTTGTCGCTATATCGATCAATTTTTAGAGAATAGACTCATTTAGGGTCTGACTCATGACATATCAATGCATTTGAGTTTAATAGTGATGTTTTTGCAGCTATTCATTACATTATATTGAATTCAGATGGAGTACAAGTATTTAGAGTATGATTCATTGCATAATAAGTTATTTTAACTGACTAAAAGGAATTATGTCTGTATTTAATTAGTTTTTGTTGTATTTGAAGAGAATATATGTAATTTGACTTTAATCTTGTCTATATGAAGGTTGGTTAACATAATACTCTGATTACACACCTAATGTTTGCTTTTTTATTTATTTTAATCAACAATTGATATTTGGCGATCTATTACGGGCATTTGATTGCGTTTTAATGTAATACCTATAATTACACATCTATTTGTCAGCATATCGGTCAATTTTAAGAGAAAAGGCTCTTTTAGGGTCTGATTTATGACATATCAATGAATTTGAGTTGAATCATGTTTTGCAGCTATTTATTGCATTACATTGAATTCAAATGGAGTACAATCATTTAGAGTATGATTTGTTACATAATAAGTTATTTTAACTGAATAAAAGCAATTGAGTTGTATTCAATTAGTTTTTATTCTATTTAAATAGAATATTTGCAATTTGACTTTAATATTGTCTATATGAAGGTTTTTTAACATAATACTGTGATTACACACCAAAGTTAGCTATATTGATGTATTACAATCGATAATTGATATTTGGCGATCTATTACGGGGATTTGATTGTGTTTTAATGTAACACCTAAAATTACACATCTATTTGTCAGTATATCAATCAATTTTAAGAGAATAGACTCATTTAGGGTCTGATTCATGACATTAACGAATTTGTGTTGAATAGTTGATGTTTTTGCAGCTATTCATTGCATTACGTTGAATTCAAGTGGAGTACAAATATTTAAAGTATGATGCAAAGGCTTCTAATTCCGCAAATTGAGCTAGTTACAATTTTGTTTTGTCAGCTACTTATTTCATGGCTTTAATTTGAGCTGCTGAGCCTATTAATCAGTTATTTTAACTGAATAAAAATAATTATGTGTGTATTCAATTAGTTTTTATTGTATTTGAGAAGAATATATGCAATTTGACTTTAATCTTGTCTATGTGAAGGTTTTGTAATATAATACTCTGATTATACACCTAATATTTGCTATATTGATGTATTTTAATCAAAAAATGATATTTGGCCATGAATTAGGGACATTTGATTGCGTTTTAATGTAACACCTAAAATTACACATCTATTTGTCAGTATGTCAATCAATTTTAAGAGAATAGACTCATTTAGGGTCTGATTCATGACATATCAACGAATTTGAGTTCAATGTTTTTGCAGCTATTCATTACATTATGCTGAATTCAAGTGGAGTACAAGTATTTAGAGAATAATTCATTGCATAATAAGTTATTTTAACTGACTAAAAGGAATTGTGTTTGTATTTAATTAGTTTTTGTTGTATTAGAAGAGAATATATGCAATTTGACTTTAATCTAGTCTATATGAAGGTTTTTAAACATAATACTCTAATTACACACCTAATATTTGCTATATTGATGTATTTTAATCGAAAATTAATTTTTGGCGATCTTTTAGGGGCATTTGATTGCGTTTTAATGTAATACTTATAATTACATTTTTTATTTGTCACTATATCGATCAATTTTAAGACAGTAGGCTCTTCTATGGTCTGATTTATGACATATCAATGAATTTGAGTTGAATAGCAATGTTTTCGCCGCTATTCGTTGTATTATGTTGAATTCAAGTGGAGTACAAGCTTTTAGAGTATGATACAATGCATAATAAGTTATTTTAACTGACTAAAAGCAATTAAGTCTGTATTTAATTAGTTTTTATTATATTTGAAGAGAATATATGTAATTTGACTTTAATCTTGTCTATATGAAGGTTTGTTAATATAATAATCTGATTACACACCTAATGTTTATTATATTAATGTATTTTAATCGAAAATTGATATTTGGCAATCTATTACTGGCTTTTGATTGCATTTTAATGTAATACTTATAATTACACATCTATTTGTCAGTATATCCGTCAATTTTAAGAGAATGGACTTATTTAGGGTCTGATTCATGACATATCAACGAATTTGAGTTGAATATTGATGTTTTTACAGTTATTCATTACATTATATTGAATTCAAGTGGAGTACAAGTATTTAGAGTATAATTTATTGCATATTGAGTTATTTTAATTGATTAAAAGGAATTGTGTCTATATTTAATTAGTTTTTATTGTATTTGAAGAGAATATATGTAATTTGACTTTAATCTTGTCTATATGAAGGTTTTTTAATATAATACCTTGATTATACACCTAATGTTTGCTATATTGATGTATTTTAATCGAAAATTGATATTTGGTGATCTATTAGGAGCATTTTACTGCGTTTTAATGTAATACCTATAATTACACATCTATTTGTCAGTATATCGAACAATTTTAAGAGAATAGACACTTTTAGGGTCTGATTTATGACATATCAATGAATTTGAGTTGAATAGTGATATTTTTGCAGCTATTCATTGCATTACGATGAATTGAAGTGGAGTACAAACATTTAGAGCATGATTCATTGCATAATAAGTTATTTTAGTTGAATAAAAGCAATTGTGTGTGAATTCAATAAGTTTTTGTTGTATTAGAAGAGAATATATGCAATTTGATTTTAATCTTGTCTATATGACGGTTTTTTAACATAATACTCTGATTACACACCTAATATTCGCTATATTGATATATTTTAATCGAAAATTGATATTTGGCGATCTATTAGGAGCATTTGAGTGTGTTTTAATGTAATTCCTATAATTACACATCTATTTATCAGTATATCGATCAATTGTAAGAGAATAGGCTCTATTCGGGTCTGATTTATGACATATCAATGAATTTGAGTTGAATAGTGATGTTTTTGCAGCTATTCATTGCATTACGTTGAATTTAAGTGGAGTACAAACATTTAGAGTATGATTTATTGCATAATAAGTTCTTTTAATTGAATAAAAACAATTGTGTGTGTATTCAATTAGTTTTTATTGTATTTGAAGAGAATATATGCATTTTGACTTTAATTTTGTCTATATAAAGGTCTGATTACACACCTAATGTTTGCTATGTTTATGTATTTTAATCAAAAATTGATATTTGGCGATCTATTAGGGGGATTTGATTGCGTTTTAATGTAATATCTTTAATTACACATCTATTTGTGACTATATCGATCAATTTTAAGATAATAGGCTCTTTTAGGGTCTGATTTATGATATATCAATGCATTTGAGTTGAATAGTGATTTTTTTGCACCTATTCACGGCACTATATTGTATTCAAGTTGAGTACAAGCATTTAAAGTACGATTCATTGCATAATAAGTTATTTTAACTGAATAAAAGCAATTGTTTGTGTATTCAATTAGTTTTCATTGTATTTGTAAAGAATATATGCAATTTGACTTTAATCTTGTCTATATGAAGGTTTGTTAATATAACACTCTGATTACACACCTAATGTTTGCTATAATGACGTATTTTAATCAAAAATTGATATTTGGCAATTTATTACAGACATTTAATTGCGTTTTATTGTAATACCTATAATTACACATATATTTGCCAGTATATCGATTAATTTTAAGAGAATAGGCTCTTCTAGGGTCTGTTTTATGACATATCAACGAATTTGATTTGAATAGTGATGTTTTTGAAGCTATTCATTGTATTACCATAAATTCAAATGGAGTACAAGCATTTGGAGTATGATTCATTACATAATAAGTTATTTTAACTTAATAAAAGCAATTGTGTGCATTTTCAATTAGTTTTTATTGTATTTAAAAAAGAATATATGCAATTGGACTTTAATCTTATCTGTATAAAAGTTTTTTAACATAATACTATGATTACACACCTAATAAATATTTTAATCAAAAATTCATATTTGCGATCTATTAGGGGCAATTGATTACATTGTAAGGTAATACCTATAATTACACATCTATTTATCGTTATATCGATAAAATTTAAGAGAATAGGCTCTTTTAGGGTCTGATTTGTGACATATCAATGAATTTGAGTTGAATAGTGATGTTTTTGCAGTTATTCATTGCATAATGTTGACTTCAAGTGGAGTACAAGCATTTATTGTACGATAATATGTTATTTTAACAGAATAAAAGTAATTGTGTATGTATTCAATTAGTTTTTATTGTATTTAAAGAATTTATGTTGAATAGTGATGTTTTTGCAGCTATTTATTGCATTATGTTGAATTCAAGTGGAGTACAAACATTTAGAATATGATTCATTGCATAATAAGTTTTTTTTAAATGAATAAAAGCAATTGTGTGTTTATTCAATTAATTTTTGTTGTATTTGAAGAGAATATTTGTAATTTGATTTTAATCTTGTCTATATGAAGATTTTTTAACATAATACTCTGATTACACACATAATGTTTGCTATATTGATGTGTTTTAATCAAAAATTGATATTTGGCCATCTATTAGGGGCATTTGATTACGTTTTAATATAATACCTATAACTACACATCTATTTCTCAGTATATCGATCAATTTTTAGAGTATAGGCTCTTTTAGGGTCTGATTTATGACATATCAATGAATTTGAGTTGAATAGTAATGTTTTTGCCTCTATTCATTGCATTATGTTGAATTCAAGTGGAGTACAAGCATTTAGAGTATGATAGATCTTCTTTTTTTTCTCCGGTGGGAATACATTGATCTTCCATAAAGATACATTGCATAATAAGTTATTTTAACTAACTAAATGCAATTGTGTGTCTATTCAATTAGTTTTTATTATATTTGAAGAGAATATATGTAGTTTAACTTTAATCTTGTCTATATGAAGGTTTTTTAATATAATAATCTGATTACACACCTAATGTTTGCTATATTGATGTATTATAATCGAAAATTGATATTTGGTGATCTATTACGGGCATTTGATTGCGTTTTAATGTAATACCTATAATTACACTTTTTTGTGACTATATTGATCAATTTTAGGAGAATAGACTCTTTTAGGGTCTGATTTATGACTTATCAGTGAATTTGATTTGAATAGTAATGTTTTTTTGTTGTTATTCATAGCATTATGTTGAATTCAAGTGGAGTACAAGCATTTAGATACAAAGCATAATAAGCAATTGTGTGTGTATTTAATTAGTTTTTATTGTATTTGAGGAGAATATATGTAATTTGACTTTAAACTTATCTATATGAAGATTTTTTAACATAATAATCTGATAACACACCTAATATTTCCTATGTTGATGTATTTTAATCGAAAATTGATATTTGACGATCTATTAGGGGCATTTGATTGCTTTTTAATGTAATATACCTATAATTACAGATCTTTATTGGTATATCGACTGATTACATACCTAATGTTTTCTATAATGATGTATTTTAATCAAAAATTGATATTTGACGATCTATTAGGGGGATTTGATTGCGTTTTAATGTAATACCTTTAATTACACATCTATTTGTGACTATATCGATCAATTTTAAGATAATAGGCTCTTTTAGGGTCTGATTTATGATATATCAATGAATTTGAATTGAATAGTGATTTTTTTGCACCTATTCACGGCACTATATTGTATTCAAGTTGAGTACAAGCATTTAAAGTACGATTCATTGCATAATAAATTATTTTAACTGAATAAAAGCAATTGTTTGTTTATTCAATTAGTTTTTGTTGTATTTGTAAAGAATATATATATGCAATTTGACTTTAATCTTGTCTATATGAAAGTTTTTTAACATAATACTCTGATTACACACCTAATTTTTGCTATATTGATGTATTTTATTCGAAAATTTATATTTGACGATCTATTTGGGAGATTTGATTGTGTTTTAATGTAATACCTATAATTACACTTCTATTTATCATTATATTGATCAATGTTAAAAGAATAGGCTCTTTTAGGATCTGATTTATGACATATCAATGAATTTAAGTTGAATTGTGATGTTTTTGTAGCTATTTATTGCATTATGTTGAATTCAAGTGAAGTACAAACATTTAGAGTATGATTCATTGCATAATATGTTTTTTTAACTGAATAAAAGCAATTGTGTGTTTATTCAATTAGTTTTTATTGTCTTTGAAGAGAATATATGTAATTTAACTTTAATCTTATCTATATGAAGGTTTTTTAACGTAATACTCTGATTATACACCTAATGTTTGCTATATTGATGTATTTTAATCGAAAATTGATATTTGACGATCTATTACGGGGATTTGATTGTGTTTTAATATGATACCTATAATTACACATCATATATCAAATTATTTTATATGAATACCGTCAATTATATAGTTTTTAAATAATATATTGATATCTTTCCATAGTATTTTAATTAAATAATAGTGATTATACAATGTTTTAATTAATTTTATTGTATCTCAACTGGCTACACATTTTTAAAGACCAATTTATTATATATCAATATATTTTAGCTGAATAACAGTAATTGTATAATTACTCATTGATATATCAATGAATTTAAACCAAATACTCACATTTTAATACTAATTGGTACATTATATACCAACTAATTTTAATTGTATATTTACAATTATACTACCATTCGATGCTATTCAATATATCCAAATAGCATACTAGAAAAAAAAAATAGTATACTAGAATTTAGATGTCAATTCATTATAAGTTAAGATATTTTAAAAGAATACTAATAATTTTACAATTATTTATTATTATATCAATATATTTTCAACTTAATACGTGCATTTAGAGATAAAAATAATCAAAATTATGGTATCTTAAATAAATATTAGCAACTGTATAATTATTTGATAATATATCATTGTATTTCAATAAAATAAATGCTTTTAAAGATTGGTTCATTATATATCAATATATTTTAATAAATACTGATAATTATATGGCTATTCATTACTAAG
Organism: Apostasia shenzhenica; assembly: GCA_002786265.1. Classification (NCBI taxonomy): domain Eukaryota; kingdom Viridiplantae; phylum Streptophyta; class Magnoliopsida; order Asparagales; family Orchidaceae; genus Apostasia; species Apostasia shenzhenica. Next base: position 4,398,752 of record KZ452037.1, on the reverse strand, counting down.
GCCTCGTTTCAATATATTTTAATAAATACTGATAATTATATGGCTATTCATTACTAAGGCCTCGTTTAATTTGTTCGAGGGTTAAATTTTGGATAAGACAAAAAATATTTATCCTATAAATATAATTTAAAAAAATTAATTTAATATTAAAAAGTATATAAAATATGAAATAAAGTTAAATATAATATTTATATTTATGTTGAATGTGCAATAAATTTGATTTTTATAGTTAAAATTAGTGTTTTGCTGAAAAAAAAGCCTAAACCAAACGATCGAGTCCTAAATCATTAAATTCAAGCACAATACATATATTTTGACACCAATTTATTATAAATCAAGTTATTTTATTGGTATATTACAATTATATAACTATTCGATACTATTTCAAAATATTTGAACAGAATAGTAGCTTTTACACATCGATTCGTTTCAAATCATAGTATTTTAATAGAATACTAATACTTTTATAATTATTCAATTTTATATCAACATATTTCAATTGAATATGCACATTTAAAAATAAATTCGATCAAGATCATGAAAATTTAAAGAAATACAAGCAATTAAATAACTATTTAATGATATATCAATATATTTCAAATGAATACAAGCTTTTAGGGCTTAATTCATTATATACAATGTATTTTAATAGAATTTTGATAATTATATAATTATTAAATGGTATATCGATGAATTTATGCAAAATACAAGCATTGTGACATTAATTTATTATATATCAAGTTATTTTAATTATATATTTACCATTATATAATTATTCGATGTTTCAAAGTATTTAACTAGAGTACTAGCATTTAGATAATAATTCATTACAAATCAATATATATATATATATATATATTAATAATATATTATTAATTTTACAATTATTCATTATTATATCGATATATTTCAACTTAAAAAAAATATCTACATATTTCAACTGATTAAAAATATTTGGAGACAAATTGGATTAAAATTAAAGTATTTTAAATAAATAGTAGTAATTATATAAGTATTTAATGATATATCAATATATTTAAACCGAATACACACTTTCAGGGACTGATTTATTATGTATCATTATATCTTACCTAAACACTAGTAATTATGTAACTATTTATTTATTACATTGATGAATCTATGCTAAATAGATAAATTTAGGGACTAGTTAGTTATATATCAAGATATTTTAACCGAATACTAGTATTTATAATTTTTTTGATGATATTTCTGTGCATTTGAATAAAATATTGTTATTTAAACACTAATTCATTATATTTTAAATTTTTTTTAATGAAACACTATCAAATTATATTGATATATTTTAATTGAATATAAACATTTAAAGGTGGATAGATGTTAAAATATTTTAATTGAATACTATAATTATATAACTATTTGATAACATATTATTGTATCAATGTAGCTAATTACATGCTTTTAAAAGTTGATTTATTACATAACAATATATATGAAGTTAATGCTGACAATTATACAATTATCCATTTCTACATAGAAGGATTTTTAAACTAAATATACACATTAAAATATTACTAATTCATTATATATTAAATTATTTTAACTGAATATTTACAATTATATAAATATTTCATGCTATTTCTATATATTTGAATACAATACTATCATTTAAACTTTGATTTATTATAACTCAAAATATTTTAATAGAATATTGATAATTTTATAACTATTTTTTATTATCAGTATTTGAACTACATACGTGCTTTTAAATACTTAAAATTTTTTAACTACTTATTGTTATTAGTATTTGAGCTAAATATATATTTTTAAAAACTAATTTATTATATATTAATATTTTTTCACTAGTAATTATATTACTTTTCATTTCTATATCGATAACTTTATGTTGAATATATTTAGAGACTGATTTATTATACATCAAAAAAATTTATGAAATATTAGTATTCATACAATTATTTGAAGATATTTTTATGCATTTGATTAAAATATTATTTTTTAGATATTGATTCGTTAGATATTAAGTTATTTTAATTGAGCTAGCAATGATAGGACCGGTAGTATGAATCCAGTGGTTATAATATTCCAACAGCATCAAGCTGACGAATACAATATTTTAGCTTGAAAAATTCATTGAACTCCACTACAGCTTACCTATAAATACCTCTGGGTAGAGCTCCGGAGAGAAAAGAGACGAAACTTGTATTCTTGACTTCATTTTTCTTGTACTGGTCCTTTTCTCTGGACTCTCCGGTGAATATAGAGGAAGCTATCTCTGAACCACCTTAAATTTCTGTATATTTTTCTGAATAATTACTATTTTTCTAACCCTGAAGTTCTAGGCTAAAAACGTTATGTACTACAAATTCTCAGGACTCCATCTTTCTCTGTCAACATATTTTATTAGACAATTAATTTATTTTTAATTTTTGAAAATACTTATATCAAAATTTGTATAATATAATTCATATTCAAATGATTTTTTCTATAGAGCGATGGCGTCCTATTTGGCCTGCTCATACAATAAATAATGAGCATTTGAGAAATAATGTAACAAAAAAACAGAACAAAAATTTCCTAGCATTTTAATTTTGAAAAGACGGGCGCATCGCTTTTTGCTCATCTAATGAGTAAAAATACTTTTAGACTCTGTTTGGTAAAAAAAAAGAAAATTTGATTGAATTTTTTAGTCATTTTTGAAAAATATGTATGATGTGAAATAAATTAAGTTGATTATATTAAAAATTGTGTAGGATGTGAAGTAAGTTAATTGATTTATTGAGAATTATGTTGGATGTGAAATAAAGTAAATGTTTAATATTAAAATTTGTGTGAGATGAAATTAAAATATTTTTTTAAATTTTTTTAAAAATAAATTAAAATTTTAGCCGCGGCTAATTTTAACAATTTTTAGCCCACGAAACAGGACCTTAAAAAAAGAAATTTTTTATTAGTTTATTAAACTATGTAACAATGTTCTTGTGGGCCAACGTCTCATAAGATGCCGCGTAGAACACGGTGTTCAGATCACGTCCCACTCTTGTTTTCTTGGCGAACACATCTTCGCGGAAGCTTGGGGAAGAAGAATGCTTAACTAAGACCAAGTCAACAGAATCAAAAGTTTTTTTTTTTTTTTCCATTTCTTACGAGTTCGTCCGTCTTCGAGCTTACATGGATCGCAGGTCCGATAAGGCGGCTTCATCCTCGTCTCCGTTGTCTTTTTCCATCTTCTCTCGTATAAAATCCACCGCGATCGATCGTCTTCCTCCGACGACCTCTCCCTTACCGGATCCATCTCGGATTTCAAGAATTTGTCGACATGGATTCGGAGACCAAGAAAACCCTAGACACCACCAAAAAGTACCTCACCACCGCCGCCTCCATCGCCGCCTCGGCGATGTTCGCCCGCACCATCATCAACGAATACCTCCCCAACGAGCTCCGGAGCATGGTCTCCTCCGGATTTGACAACATCTTCAGCCGTTTCTCCACCGAGCACACCATCGTCATCCAGGAAACAGAGGGGCTCAGTTCCAACGAGCTCTACGACGCCTCGACCACTTACCTCCGGACCAGGATCTCGCCATCGATGAAGCGTCTTAGAGCGAGCAAGCACGAGGACAAGAACAACATCGCCCTGTCCCTCGATGACGGCGAGGAGCTCATCGATGTCTACCGTAGCGTCGAGTTCCGATGGTTGCTAATCAGCCACCAAGAAAACCAATCTGGATCCCGCAACCAGCAACTTAGCTTTTCGACAGAGGTCCGGTGGTTGGAGCTCAGCTTCCACAAGAAGCACAAGAAAATAGCGCTCGATTCCTATCTCCCTCACATTCTTGAGAGGTCGAAGGAGATCAAGGCCGCAGATCGGAAGCTGAAGCTCTTCATGAACCAGTACGAAAGCTGGAGCCCGATCGATCTGCACCATCCCGCGACATTCGAGACGCTCGCCATGGAATCAGAGCTCAAGCGCACAATCATGGAGGACCTGGCGAGATTTGTGAAGAGGAAGGAGTACTATCAAAAGATCGGGAAGGCGTGGAAGCGAGGGTACCTTCTCTATGGTCCTCCAGGAACCGGCAAATCGAGTTTAATCGCCGCCATGGCCAATTACCTCAGATTTGACATCTACGATATGGATCTCAAGGAAGTGAATATGAACTCCGGGCTGAAGCGGCTTCTGATTGGGATGGCGAACAAATCTTTGCTCGTGATCGAGGACATTGACTGCTCCATCGATCTGCAGAACAGGGACGATGGCGAAAAGAAGTCTGATTCCAACAATGAAGTAACGCTCTCCGGGCTGCTCAATTTCATTGACGGCTTGTGGTCCACGAGTGGGGAGGAGAGGATCATCGTCTTCACCACGAACTATAAGGATCGGCTCGATCCTGCTTTGCTGAGGCCGGGGAGAATGGATATGCACATCCACATGGGCTACTGTGGGCCGAGCAGCTTCAGGATTCTGGCCTCCAATTACCATGCTGTTGATGATCATCCCATGTTCGCGGAGATTGAGGGACTGCTGGAGGAGATGAAGGCGACTCCGGCTGAAGTTGCAGAGGAGTTGATGAGGAGCGATGATGTGGATATTGCTTTTGGTGGTCTTCTTCAGCTGCTTCACCGGAAAAAAGGAAGTGGATGAAATTGATGGAGATGAAGAGCAGAAGGGATCTGAAAGTCCGGCGGCCGACGGCGAAGCAGCGGCTGTAATTGTTGCAGAGAGTCAGAATGTCAGACAGGGAACCAAGCCAATGAAGAAATATTCAACGTTGGAAGAATGCAGAATAGGTTCTCTTCTGACATTTGGGGGAAAAAAATAGTTTATTTTTTTTAATAAACTATTATATATTTTTGAAATACGGTCATTTTTTTAAATTTTGTGAACTTGGAGCTTTTATAGAGTCATCTTAAATCCATTCTAAAATTATTTTATATTTATTTCATATTTTATATTAATTTTAATATTAAAAAAATAAATTTATTTTATTTTAATATAAATTTAAATATTAAAATTATTTTTATTATAAAATTTAAACATATTTCAATAAAATAATTAATTTTATTTATTTATAATAATTAATAATCTTACTTCACATTACTTATTAAAATAATTTTTTTCGTAGAAATTCACATACATTTTAATTAAAAAATCACATATTACACTAAAATTTTATAAAATTATATATTTTACATAAATTTTTTAATATATATATATATATTAAATTATTGATGTATTTTTATAAATTTTAATATTAACTGCTTCCATTATATTATTGCTAGCAAATATTGCTCGTTTTAATATTATTCATGTTCATAAATTCATAATATAAATTTTTATTTCACTAAATTGAGTTTAAAGTATATTTTTTTTATATAATTAATTTACAATAGTATTTAGAATATAATGTTAAAATTTAATGTTTAAGAATTAAATTTAATTTTTAATGTCTTGGATATTAAAATTAATGTTTAGTTTTGAATTATAAATTATAATTTTAAGATTTAGAATAAAATATAATATAACTTTACTTAAAAAGTAATGTAAAATTTATAATTTTATAAAATTTTAGTATAATATATGTAATATTTTGTTTTTAATAATAAAATATATAATTTTTTATTTAAAATATTCTCCATATAAATACTTTATTTCTTTTTGTCTTAAAACATCTCAAATATTTTCAAAAATGAACAGTTTTTAATAATTAAATATTTTGAAATTTTTTTATATAATTTTTCGATGATTAATAAAATAAAAGATGATAAAAAATCATGTAAAATATGAAATAACATAAATTGATCCATTCTAGAAAACCCTAGTAAATATGGATTCTGATGTACAACAAAAAAAAAAGATAATTGCATCTGTGTTCCTGAAGTCATGAAAGTATTACAAATTAATTTTAATTTTTAATAATTTAGCCATGGTCCCAAATGTTGTAAAAATGTCACAATTTTGATCGCTTTTTCAATATCTCACATTTTCGTTAGTTTTCCTGACAAAAAATGAGCAAATTTTATTAAATTTTGACTAATTTGAATCGTTTATATATTTTAAAAAATTATTATATCTCTATGTCTTTACAATTCTTTAAAAATTTAATATATAGTTTCTAACATCTTTTACTTTCTTCACTCTAAAATTTAAAACAATAAAATATAAATATAAATATTTTAAAATTATATTAAAAATAAAAAATAATAATTAGAAATAGCTTTATTGACATAATGGTAAAAAATAATAATTATATTTTAATTAGGACTAAAGAATAATTTTTTCTCAACCATAGAGACTCAAATTAAATTTTTTATAAAAGTAAAACTAATTTACAACGCCTTTCTTAGCTCAAAAGCTCAAATACAATTTACCCTAAAAAACTTTCCCTATGTAGTAAATTAATATTTGAAAGATCTTCTATGAAGCTTTGATTGGTAAGAACATTCGTTAGTGAGCGAAATGCATTTGAAGGGAGCTCATTAATTAACTAACAGAATAAGTAGTCAAATGTTTTTAGAATCTTCAATTGCAGCAACAATGTAATCAAATTTAGATGACATACTTCTTAGAACTTTTTTTCACTATTGTTTGCTCTGTGATTTCTTGGCCAAGAGACCTTATTTCACTAAAAATTATATTAACACAAGTAAAATATTCTTATACTATTTTAGATTTTTTCATCACGAGACCTTCAAATGAACAATGGAGAATTAGAAGTTCAACAATAACAACTTTGCACCTTTCTCTTTCTCTTAGATTTTTGTTAGGTCATGAGGCGTATCATCTTTTCCCCGACTAATTCTTCAAGATGATTATCAACAACATCAAATAAAGTCTTCATTTTAATGTGCGGAAACTATAGCATTTACCGTTGAATGTTGGAATCTAGGACTAATTGTAACTAGCTGAATTTGTATTTGCTGCAGGCATAATAAATAAAGCAATAATACCTTAAATTTTACCTCTGTGTTAGAGATACTTTTGCACTAATTGTCTTCTTCAACTACGTGTAAACCCGGCGCTTTGATATCGAAAATGTTGGAGTTTTCTCTCTTATGGGATGTACCAAATCTTTTTTTTTGGAAAAAATAGAGCTCCCAAAAACAGAGAATGGAGAATAGAAGAAGAAGAATAACTAAAATTTTAGAAAACACTCCTTCAATATATTAATATATATTCAACTTATAATTACAAATACTCCACTATATAGACATTCACAACTTCTAGTAACTACAAAATTGAAAACACCTATAACAATAACTAAAATAATAACCAAATAACAAATTGTGTACGCAAATTAATACAACAAGAACTATAAATTTACATTTTTAACAGCCCAAATGCAGTCTACCCTAAAAATAATTAATGTGAATATCAGGCCCTCTTCGTGATGCCCCCATGTACTCTATATTTATAGATGACTTTAAGCTGCTCTCCCAGTACTGCATTCCATCCAACGCAAATGGGGGGATTCTCCTTGATCCACGGCTTCATTCTTTCTCTTCCCACCACAATGATTCTCTTCCTTGCTACACTCTCTCTCTTCTTCTTCTTCTTTTTCATGAAACCCAAACCCTCAGCCTCCTCCCGCCTCCCACCGTCTCCGGGGCCTTCTCTCCCCTTCATCGGCCACCTCCACTACCTCCTCCGCCTCCCCCTCCACCGCTCCCTTTCCCGCCTCGCGGTCAGCCACAGCCCCGTCCTCCTCCTCCGCCTCGGCTCCCGCAGCGCCCTCCTCGTCTCCTCCGCCTCTGCCGCCGACGAGTGCTTCACCAAGAACGACTTCACCTTCGCTAACCGCCCCATGCTCCCCAGCAGCCGCCGCCTCTCCTATAACTTCACCACTCTCGTGGCCGCCCCTTACGGCTCCCATTGGCGTAACCTCAGGCGGCTCATCGCCGTTGAAGCCTTCTCCTCCGCCCGCCTCAACTCCTCCCCCGTCGTCAATGAAGAGGTTCGCGCCTTGCTCAGAGACCTTGCCGGCGGTGGCAGCAATTTTCGTAAGGTGGAGGTAAGAGATAAATTAAACTATGAGGTTTTTGCTTTTTTTTTTTTTTTGCAAAACGATAAAATTATGAGATGAACAAACATAAAATTAAAAAAATAATTTATGTTCAAGATAAAAAATAAAGACAGTCTCCTCAAGTAGCCAAGTAGGATTAGAACCTACAACTAATAAGTTAACCAACCACTCTATCTTTGGATTATTGAGGATTAAATTGTCAAATGACAGAATAGAAAATTTAATATATATATATATATATGTAATTGAAAAAAATAAAGAAATGTATATGAATTCATTTATATATTTTTTTTATTCATAAAAGATGTCATTTATAACAAGAAGATTGTCACGTTTTTTTTAATTAATGATCTAGTGAATGTTACAAAGGTGATACACCTAATCGTCAAACTTAAACATAATAAACTAATAACAGGTGAGGTCACAGCTCGAGGATCTGGCGTTTAACGTGGTGATGAGAATGACGGTTGGGAAGAAGTACTTTGGCGGCAGGGAGGAGATCGCCACCGGCGATGAGGGAAGGAGGTTTCAGAGGGTAGTGAAGGAGGGGTTTGAACTGGCGAAGGAGAGCAGCGTTGGAGATTTCTTGCCGATTCTGCAATGGATCGGCGGCCGCCGGATGGAGGAGAGGATGGAGAGGCTGGAGAGGGAAGCAGACGGGCTCTTCCAGGTGGTGGTAGAGGAAAGGAGGAAGGAGAGGAGGCGAAGGGTCATGAGCTCTGCTGCCGGCGCCGGCGAGATGGAGTCAGGAGTTGACCGGAGGACGATCGTTGACCGGCTTTTGGAGTTGCAGGAGGTGGATGGAGAGTGCTACACAGATGAGATAATCAAGGGGGTTATTCTGGTATTTTCACTAATCCCTTAATTAATACTTTGGGCAAATTTAAATTTAATTTACATTTTGATCCCGTGATTAAATTTTTTCACATCATACATAATTTTTAATAAAAAATATTCTTAATTAAAATTAATTTTAATAAACAAATATGATCATAATAATAGTGCACACATAATTAGTAATATATATAATCAAAATTTTTAGAAAATTAATTAATATTTTTAGCTAAAATTTCAAATCAGCAATAAGCAATAATAATGTAAGCCCAATAATAATGTTCTATTACAATTTAAGGTTTGTTTAATCAATTCAAATCTCATCTAATGCTTGCGAATCAAAATTTGAACTTTTTAAGAAAATATATGTTATAATATTAAGTTTTTTTTATTGTAAATAATATTAAGTAATTGAATATTTATATGAATAAGCTATAATATATATATATATATATATATATATATAATATCTATCTCATATTCATCCACATAAATTTAGGCATATTTATATTCAGTTAATTTTAAATTGAATTGATCTTAGTTAAGCATTGATATATAACAAAATCAAGCTGAAAATGTCAAAATATTCATTCAACAACTTTCAAGCTCATTAATGTGAAATTTTAAATTATTTATTTCAATATTTATAGATCTCATGAGATCGTTAATAAAAGAGCTGTAAACCTTTCAATTAATATTACATTGAATAGTAGGTTGAAATGAAAACGTCCACCTACTAACAACCAATAATGCATGCTCTATGCACATGCACCTTAAAAGGTAAGCTGGTAAAGCTGTGCATTTTAATGAGTACTATTTCAATATTAGGAAGTGAGGCACTCTTTTTTGGCTGCATTTTAATGCATTCAAGCACAGGGCTGCTATCGATCCGATTTCGAGCCGAGTCAATACCAACTTAAAATCGGATCGATCACATTTCGATCAACATGAAATCGGCTCGAAGTCGATTGGGTTCGACTTCAAACCTGCTCGAGTCGATTTCAATCGACTTCGAGCCGATTTCGAATCATTTTTTAGCGGTTTAAAATAATAAATTCTCAATTTTTTATATATATATATATATCGATTAGGCTCGACTTGATCCGGCTCGAGATCAGCTCAGTTTATTATATATATATATATGGCATTCATTAATTAGTTGCTATGCGGAGTATATTTATTTAGGGAGCTGCTATCCCCCTCTTGACAAAACCCCCGGGCCCACCTTCCTCCCCTCTTAAATTTTTTTTTGCCCCAACCCCTCCTCTTCTCTTTAATTTAAATTTTTTTATTTAATTTGATGGTTATATTATTCTTATTCATTAAATTAATTCGTCTAAATTTAATTCATGAAATTTAATTAATTAATTATTTTATTAAATCTTTTTTTTATTTTAATTTATTTAATAGTCTTTATATATTTATTTTTTTATTTTGTTTAAGAAATCTTATATATTTTTTATTTGTTGTATTTATTTTTGTGTTTCTTTTTTATTTATGTAATTTTTTTTTTTTTTTTTTTCTTTTTCTTTTATTTAACATTACTTATTTAATAAGAAATGAATTTTTTTTGCAATATTTTTTAATTTATGGCAAAGCGTTATATATATATAACTTGCAAACAGACATATTTTTCAGAATAAAAACCACAATATTATTTTATCCATGTTTAGGGAAAGAGTACATGCAATAATGCAAATATAATATATATATATAATTATGAAAATACAAATTCTAATTCAATATTTCCTCCAAATTTGCACCCGAAACCGTTAGGTTCTGTACCGCGTTATTTCATACCACAAATTAACACGTGTTATATAACGAGTTGCCCATCCTTTAGCTTCGTCAGATGAATGATTTCATCCACCAACGTTGGAAAGGTGTGGTACAGGGTAATGAGGGTGTAAGAAAGTTGCACGAGCGAATAGCTCTATTCTCCGGCGCTGTTGGTCTTGAAAGCTGGAGGAGTACCTTACATGGCAGCTGACGTAAAACAACTCCAATTATTCTTTGGATTAATGAATAAGAAACATAATAATCAAATTAAATAAAAAAATTAATTAAGGGAGAGTGAGTCTTGAGTATGAATATTAAATAAATAAAGTATATTTTTTTTAAATATATTAAATTAATTATATTTATGAATAAGAAATATATAATAATCAAATAAATAAAAAAAGTTATTACTAAAGGAAAGTTGATCTGAAGAGAACATTAAAATAAATAATAAAAATAAAGATATTAAGAAATAATTATTTAATTAAATTTAATGAATATAGAAAAATGATTAATCTAAAATTTAATGAATACGAAAAATGATTAATTAAATTTAATGATAAACAAATAGAATTAATGTTTAATATTTAAGTGGAATTACAATATAGTAATCAATTAACGAGTAAAAAATTAATTAAAGAGAGGGGAGGGTACGGAGGGGCATAAAGGTATTTTAAAGAGGGGAGAGGTTTGGGCCCCGCGGAGGAAGTGGTGTGGGGGGAAATCAGCAATGTGCATTTTATTTAACTGTCACTGTAGTGGACAAGGGAAAAACATTTAATGCGGGTCATAATTGTAAGGATTGAGACTACGTGGATTTAAGGAAAAAGAAGATTTAGGGAGAAAATAATTTAATGGATTTATGTAATTCTCTATAAAATTCAGTTTGCCGTTTGAATCACTGCCAAATTATATGGGTTTAAAAATTTTTTAATTTAAAAAAATAAAAATCAATGATATATCCATTTACCTTAAACTCGTAATATAAAAAATTTACTTTATTTTGGCATCTTATATTAACTTTTATATAATCATTGACTTTAATTATTTCGCATCTTTAGTAATTGTTAATATAATTTTTATTTCCCACTTATGAGTATTTTTAAAATATTGATACTAAGACAATAATTAGTTATTAAATTATGTGTATTCATCTTATGTTACAAAATAATGTCCAATAAATAATATCTTCTTTTCACTATCAAATAGTTGAGAATGCATTTTTGGATAAAGTTTTTCGGTTAATGTTATGAAAACTTTGTGCTTAAGCGTGCATGTGTTTAGAATAATCTGGGATGGGCACAACTTCCTAAGAAGTATTCAGTTACGTCTTCCTTAAAGGCAGAGCAATAATCCTCTGCATTTAGATCATAAAAATTTACAAATAATCATCAAAAACGAAGATGATGCAAACTTACCTAATTAACTGTACTCACTTATGTTATTATAAAAATGGTTAGACAAATCTGTTCCCGATCATGCAAACTTCAATTTTTTAAAGAAATTATAAAAAAAACAAACAGTTTTAATGCGAGATCGTGTTCCCTACCATTTAAAAATTGATATTTTTCACATACAGACGATGTAATTTACACGAAAATCGCATTTCATCCGTCAATTCATAAAATTACCACTATCACACACATATTCATTTAAATTTTACGCATTTCACACTATTTCACACCATATTCTTTGATGGTGAACTTCACATTCTAAATTGGCCTTGATTTTAACTATATTATTAATATATTAATTAAATACTAAAATAAATTAATTTATATAAATAGCAATTTAAATATTTATGAATTTATGTATTTTAATTTATTTATGCTATTTAAAATTTTCAATTAGGGTGCCGAATTTAAATCCACATGACTATAATTTTTAATTGAAGGAAAAGTAATGTATTTACAGTAAAAAATAAAAATATATATTAGAATTTAAATATTAATGAATTTATGCATTTTAATTTACATATAATATTATAAAGTATATGAAATATGTGAAATATGTGAAATGCGTAAAATTTAAATGAATATGATGTGATAGTGGTAATATTTACAAATGGATGGTGAAATACGTAATTTCATGTAAATTTTATGTTCTGTATGTAAAAATTCCTTAAAAATTATGAATGAATAGGGAGGATTTAAAAATTTAACCAATGTATGTAGTAATGCAGTAAATGCATGATAACATTTATAGCATTAATAATTCTGAAAATTGGACACTAACCATAATAAATGTAACATAAATTAATGATTTGCATATTATTAGACAATGATAGCAGCGGGAACGGACACAGTTTCCCAGACAATGGAATGGGCGATGGCTCTTCTCCTCAATCATCCCCAAGTTTTAGAGAAGGCAACGGCTGAGATCGACGAGCACGTCGGCCATCAACGTGTGCTCGAAGAGTCCGACCTCCCTCGTCTCCCCTATCTCAACGCCGTCCTCCGCGAAACCCTCCGTCTCTACCCGGCGGCGCCGCTCCTCCTTCCCCACGAGTCCTCCGGAGACAGCACCGTCGGAGGCTTCTTCGTCCCGGCCGGCACGATCATCTTCGTCAACGCGTACCATATTCAGAGGGACCCGGAGGTGTGGCCGGAGCCGGCCAGTTTCAGGCCGGAGAGATTCGGCGGCGGCGAGAAGAAGATGGCGACGATGGCGTTTGGGATGGGGAGAAGGTGCTGCCCGGGAGAAGGGTTGGCGATGAGGGTGGTAGGGGCGGCGGTGGGGGGAATGGTTCAGTGCTTGGAGTGGAGGCGGGAGGGGGAGGGGGAGGTGGACATGGAGGAAGGGGCGGGGATGACGATGCCGAAGAAGAAGCCATTGTTGGCTGTATGTGGAGCTCGCTCTGCCATGGCTGATGCACTGTCGAAGCTTTGAAATACGTATGTGTATGTTTACTGTGGTACTTTGGTCTCAGATATAGATCTCGGTCCTATCAGAGTGAGATTTTCACTGAAATAATATTTGCTATAGTAACGTTTTTCTCATTAATCCTTAAAATATTTGCAAGTATGGGTCTCAAATTTTGCTTGAAACTCTCAGGACCTAAATGTTCGTAAGATTAAAATTAAATTTGGATAAAAATATTTTTTTATTGAAAGCTATGAATGATGTGAAATAAAGTTAGTTATTATGTTTGGATATGTGAGAAATATGATATAAAGTTAGTTATTATGTTGGAATATGTGAGGAATGTGATATAAGTTAGTTATTATTTTATTAATGTATGTAGGACGTGAAATAAAGTTAATTTTTAGTATTAAATTTTATGTGTGATGTGATATGACTGGTTAAAATTAAACCAAATTAATTTTCAATTGCCAAATAAACGGGGCCTCAAAGTTAACTTTACTCAAAGGTCAAGTTCTCTTATCACACAAAATCAATTTGCTTGAATAAAATTGATATAGTTCAAACTTTACACAATATTTCTATGTAATTTTGAAATATTATGTTTTATACAAATTATATATATAATATTTAAGGTAATTAATATATATATATATATATGAGATATTTTATATCGGATATAAAAGTCTATCGAAATTATAAATTTTATCAAAACTCTTCAAAAATTATGCGTTTTACACCTAACTCTAACTTCACTCCTCTTTTCAATTGTCATAGTGATTTTTACTTATATTATATGTAATTCACAGAAAAAAAAAGAGAAGTAAAGACAAAAATATAAGTGTAATAAAATAATAACTTCCTCTTAATAATCGAGATTGAATATATTCTTCCTTCAAAATATCAATGAAATGAAAACAATCCAATGCTTCTACTCCGCATCAAATAATTACATATTTATAAAGATTTTTATATCTTATAGCATTTTTAATCACACCTGACATTCCTAATTACAATTGATAAATTTCAAAATTAAAATTAATTTTAACTACTTCTTCATACAAGTTTTTCAACTACCACCATATGATAAAATAAGTTAATAATTAACCATGACAAGATTAAAACTACCAAATTAATTTAGGCCTTTATTCATTTGAATCAGTACATTCTCCCTTGAATATTGAATAGAATAGGTCTTCAAGTTGTCTTTATGTTCCTCATATATAATATGGCGAAAGATCAGTAATATTAAAATTAGGAGATATAATCTCCTGAAAATTCAATCTTATATGCGTTATCATCGATGCATTGAAAAACTTTGAAAAGACCATCAGCTTGAGTTTTCAGCTTGCCATGCGACCCAGAGGAAAGTGTTGGTTCCTTCGTTATAGTAATATTAAAATTTTGATATTTAGCAATATATTTAAGTTAATTTTTATTAACGAAATTGTTTAGAGCTTTTGATCATAAGTTAATTAAAATTACATCTCAACTGTGATTAAGTTGGATAATAGGAAACATTTGTTGCACTAAAATCGAGATCAAATCTAGTTGGAGAGAAATGATCAAGCATTAAAAATCAAGTAGCAAACTTCATCTTTACTATTGTATCTTTTATTTTTATTTGAGAATAAAATTTTTGGAAAGTTGATTTTGATTGCTAGAATACTAGGTTGGATGCAAGTTTAAGCACTTTAGAGTCCTGTACATGTTAATTAGATAATCTTAAAATCAACTAAAAAGTTAAAATTCACCTTAATATACTGCCTAATAGTAGAAAGGTCAATTTGATGGTTGACCTTAGGCTATGCTAGCTTTAGGGTAGCTTTAGGTTGGCTAGAGGGTGACCTGTAGTAGTGAGGTTAACTTGAGGTCGACCTTAGTACTAAGGTCGACCTAAGGTTCCACCAGCAACCTTCGACAGAAACTTTGGTCTTCTTAGGAGATTTTCCAAGTTGACCTGGAGGCGACCTCAATAGTGAGGTTGACCTAGTTGGCCTGTTTTGAATCTTCAACGATCTCTTTCAGCTAATTTTTTTAGCCATTAGAGCATTCATTATATAAAAAGATCAAAGTCATGTCCTTTTGGCTGATTGAATACTATAATTGCTTCCAACAACTGCCTTCATTCTCTATCATTCTAAAGTGAGTAAAACATTCAAGTGGAGATTTATCAAGCATTCAAGGTAATCTAAGTATAATTTGGGCTCAAGTGCTCAAGCTCTTCATTCATTTTTCTTCTAGCTCTCAAAATTCAATCATAAGAAAAAAAGTAAGTGATTATCCTTTCATTGTGAGTTTTTTTTGCCTTCACATTGTGTGCGAAGAGAGCCTCGAAATAAGTATTGGAGGAGGTGAATGAATGTACTCTCACTTAAAAATAAGGAAGGTCTTTAGTGAGTGGATAAAGGAGGAACTGTGTTCCGGCTTCTCCACTTAAATCAAGAAGTATGTTATAGTATGAGATTCTTTTAATAGGAATAGGGTAGATTAGGCTCATTTTTAAGATGAACCACATTATATCGTATGTTCATTATAAATGTAATTTTCTTTTCTTACTTATACTTATATTTGCTTCCGCCTATGTTATCTACTAATTCGTTATTTGTATTTCTTTATTTGTTGCACTAACTATTTATATTAAGTTAATTAAATTTAAAAAATTTTATTACGTCTATTCACCCCCTCTTGATGTCATACTTGATCCTATAGAAAATATTTTTTTACATAGATGAATCCAAACTAAGTCTTTTTTTGTAAACTTTGTAGGTTTCGGTGCTTATTAGTCACATTTCTATACTTTTTATTTTATTTTATAATCAGATGACAAACCTATTCATGTAGCTTCTCTTGATATGTTTTAATTATTCATCGGTATCATCGCTATAATGATGAGATGTAGGAAGATGTGCCAAGTCTAATAGACTAATTGATTACATCCATAGACAACTTCAAATGAACTCCTACCAGTAGTTTGGTTATCATATCAATTATATTCAAACTCAGCTTGTGACGATCAAAAATCCTATTAATGAATGTTCTTACCAAGTAAGCTTCATAGAAGATCTTTCAAATGTTAATTTACTACATAGGTAAAGTTTTTTAAAGGTAAATTATATTTGAGCTTTTGAGGTCAGAAAGGTATTGCAAATTAGTTTTATTTTTATAAAAAATTTTAATTTGAGTATCTGTGGTTGTAAAAAAATTATCATTTAGTCCTAATTAAGATATAATTTTTATTTTTATTTTTAAATATAATTTTAAAATATTAATATTTATTTTTTATTTTTAAATTTTAGAGTGAAGAAAGAAAGAGAAGTGAGAAAGTTTATTTCAAATTTTTATTAAATTTTTAAAGAATTGTGAAGATATAGAGATATAATAATTTTTTAAAATATATAAATCATTCAAATTTGTCAAAAATTAATAAAATTTGCACATTGTTTATGAGGAAAACCAACAAAAATGTGAGATCTTAAAAAACGGATCAAAATTGTGGCATTTTTACAACATTTGAAGCCACGGCCAAATTATTAAAATTAAAATTAATTTGTAATACTTTCATGACTTCAGGGATTCAGATGCAATTAACTTTTTTTTATTGTACATGAGAATCCTTATTAAGATTGATGGTTTAAGTGATTTACTAGGGTTTTATAGAATGGATAATTAATGTTATTTCATATTTTACATGATTTTTTATCATATTTTATTTTATTTATGAAAAATTTCAAAATATTTAATTATTCCAAAAAGTATGTTTTGAAAACATTTGAGCTGTTTTATGGAAAAAGAAAAAAAGAGGTATTTATATGAAGAATATTTTAAATAAAAAATTATGTATTTTATTATTAAAAATAAAATATTACATATATTGTACTAAAATTTTATAAAATTATAAATTTTACATTACCTTTTAAATAAAATTATATTATATTTTAAATTCTAAGGCCCGTTTGTCTAGGAGTTTAAAATTAACCTAGTTTAATTTTAACCAGGCATATCACATCACACATAAAATTTAATATTAAAAATTAAATTTATTTCACATCCTACAAATATTATTAAAATAATAACTAACTTATATCACATCCCTCACATATTCCAACATAATAACTAGCTTTATATCACATCCCTCACATATCCCAACATAACCACTAACTTTATTTCACATCATTCACAACTTTAAATAAAAAAAACTCTCTATCCAAATTTAATTTTAATCTTCTTAAATTTAACCTTACAAACAAACACACCCAATCTTAAAATTATAATTTATAATTTAAAATATTATTTTTAATATCCTAGATATTAAAAACTAAATTTAATTCTTAAAAATTAAATTTTAACATTATGTTCTAAATACCATTATAAATTTGTTTTATAAAAAATATACTTTAAATCAAAATTAGTGAAATAAAAATTTATATTATGAATTTCTGAACTAAGCATAGTACTAAAACAACGGTATTACTAACAACAACATAAAGAAGGCAGTCAACGTTAAAATTTATAAAAATATATTAGTAATTTAATATATATATATTTTTTAAAAGTATTATATAAAATATATAATTTTATAAAATTTTAGTATGATATATGTAATATTTTATTTCTTATTATAAAACATGTGATTTTTTAATTAAAATGCATGTGAATCTCTAAAAGAAATCTATTTCAATAAGTAATGTGAAGTAAGATTATTAATTATTAAATAAAAATAAAATTAATTATTTTATTAAAATATGTATAAATTTTATAATAATTTTTTTAATATTTAAATTTATATAAAAGTAAAATAAATTAATAAAAAAATTAGGGATAATTACACTCAGGTTCCTGAGTTTAACACTTAATAACGCACAGATCCATATTTTTAAAATTATAACATTGAGGTAGGGGTGACATCGAGCGAGTTTCAGTATACTCGAACTCGAAAATTTTGATTTCAACGAGACTCAAAACGACTCGAACTCGAATCATTTGTAATCGAGTCAGCTCGATCGATTTAACTCGAGTTCGAGTCAATTTCGAATCAATTTTAATTTTTGGATAAATTTAAATTACATAATAAAAAAAACACATTTAAAATGGTTACACTTTAATTGAAAAAAAAATAACTCCATTATCAACTCGATTTTTTTTCAAACGAGTCGAGCCAAACTCAAAATCAACTCGAAATAATTTCGAGTACATTAAATAGCTCGAAACTCGACTGGAATCAATGTCGAGTCGAGTTTTTATCGAGCGAGTTTTGAGCGATTTTTAATTTAATAAAATTGTCAGCCCTACATTAGGATCCCTGAGTTTTAACAAATTGTCAAATGTTATTTTTTTAATTTTTTATTATTAAATTTTTTTAAAATTACCATTATACTCCTGGGGCTCTCTCCCTCCAAATTGGCACGCACGGGCGAGGCCGCCGGACCTGCGACCCACCAGCGACCGCGCGGCACCAGCTCAGTCTCGCGGCCATTGCCCGTTCGCAAGGATGGGAAGGAGAGAGAGAGAGGAGGAGAGGAGAGAGAGAAAGGCTTAAAAGTATAATTGTAATTTTTAAAAAAAGTAATAATAAAAATATAAAAAAAAATCATTTCGTAATTTATTAAAATTCAAAAATCTGATATTATAATTATAAAAAGATGAAATTAAGCGTTATTAAGCGTTAAATTTAAAAATTTGTGTGTAATTATTTCTAAAAATTAATATAAAATATGAAATAGTTATAAAATAATTTTAGAATGGATTTGAGATTTGGGATGACCTCCAAGTTTAGAAAATTTAAAAAAATGACTGTATTTCAAAAATATATAATAGTTTATTAAAAAAACTAAACTATTTTTTCCCCAAATGTCAGAAGAGACCCTATTCTGCATTCTTCGAAAGTTGAAAATTTCTTCATTGGCTTGGTTCCCTGTCGACATTCTGAGTCTCTCCAACAATTGCAGCCTCTGCTTCGCCGTCGGCCGCCGGACTTTCAGATCCCTTCTGCTCTTCATCTCCACCAATTTCGTCTACTTTCTTAGCTTCATCCACTTCCTTCCTTTTCTGGTGAAGCAGCTGAAGAAGACCACCAAAAGCAATATCCAAATCGTCGCTCCTCATCAACTGCTCTGCAACTTCAGCCGGAGTCGCCTTCACCTCCTCCAGCATTCCCTCAATCTCCGCGAACATGGGATGATCATCAACAGCATGGTAATTGGAGGCCAGAATCCTGAAGCTGCTCGGCCCACAGTAGCCCATGTGGATGTGCATATCCATTCTCCCCGGCCTCAGCAAAGCAGGATCGAGCCGATCCTTATAGTTCGTGGTGAAGACGATGATCCTCTCCTCCCCAGTCGTGGACCACAAGCCGTCAATGAAATTGAGCAGCCCGGAGAGCGTTACTTCATTGTTGGAATCAGACTTCTTTTCGCCATCGTCCCTGTTCTGCAGATCGATGGAGCAGTCAATGTCCTCGATCACGAGCATAGATTTGTTCGCCATCCCAATCAGCAGCCGCTTCAGCCCGGAGTTCATACTCACTTCCTTGAGATCCATATCGTAGATGTCAAATCTGAGGTAATTGGCCATGGCGGCGATTAAACTCGATTTGCCGGTTCCTGGAGGACCATAGAGAAGGTACCCTCGCTTCCACGCCTTCCCGATCCTTTTATAGTACTCCTTCCTCTTCACAAATCTCGCCAGGTCCTCCATGATTGTGCGCTTGAGCTCTGATTCCATGGCGAGCGTCTCGAATGTCGCGGGATGGTGCAGATCGATCGAGCTCCAGCTTTCGTACTCGTTCATGAAGAGCTTCAGCCTCCGATCTGCGGCTTTGATCTCCTTCGATCTCTCAAGAATGTGAGGGAGATAGGAATCGAGCGCTATTTTCTTGTGCTTCTTGTGGAAGCTGAGCTCCAACCACCGGACCTCTGTCGAAAGGCTAAGTTCCTGGTTGCGGGATCCAGATTGGTTTTCTTGCTGGCTGATTAGCAGCCATCGGAACTCCACGCTACGGTAGACATCGATGAGCTCCTCGCCGTCATCGAGGGACAGGGCGATGTTGTTCTTGTCCTCGTGCTTGCTCGCTCTAAGACGCTTCATCGATGGCGAGATCCTGGTCCGGAGGTAAGTGGTCGAGGCGTCGTAGAGCTCGTTGGAACTGAGCCCCTCTGTTTCCTGGATGACGATGGTGTGCTCGGTGGAGAAACGGCTGAAGATGTTGTCAAATCCGGAGGAGACCATGCTCCGGAGCTCGTTGGGGAGGTATTCGTTGATGATGGTGCGGGCGAACATCGCCGAGGCGGCGATGGAGGCGGCGGTGGTGAGGTACTTTTTGGTGGTGTCTAGGGTTTTCTTGGTCTCCGAATCCATGTCGACAAATTCTTGAAATCCGAGATGGATCCGGTAAGGGAGAGGTCGTCGGAGGAAGACGATCGATCGCGGTGGATTTTATACGAGAGAAGATGGAAAAAGACAACGGAGACGAGGATGAAGCCGCCTTATCGGACCTGCGATCCATGTAAGCTCGAAGACGGACGAACTCGTAAGAAATGGAAAAAAAAAAAACTTTTGATTCTGTTGACTTGGTCTTAGTTAAGCATTCTTCTTCCCCAAGCTTCCGCGAAGATGTGTTCGCCAAGAAAACAAGAGTGGGACGTGGTACACCGTGTTCTACGCGGCATCTTATGAGACGTTGGCGCACAAGAACATTCTTACATAATTCAATAAACTAATAATTTTTTTTAAAGTATTTTTACTCGTTAGATAAGCGTTAGAACTTTCTCCAACACCTCTTACCGAACAGTAGCTCAAGTCAAATAGCAGCTCAAGTCGAACAATGTCTCAAAGAGATATTACCAGATCGTACCCTTCGTGCTATTATGTCAACTCAACATTTAAGATGACATAAGAGTCCACTGCCTAATAGTTTTTTGTAGAAATAAGTGTCAGATGTGAAATACTGTACTTATTATGTCCCCTCCTCTCCAAGCTATAAGTAAGGAAGAGGAAGAGAGCTGGGGACCTTTTTTCTCTCTGGCCGAGCTGCCCCTCTCTCTCTTATACTTATTCGATCTTCATTTAGAGATCAAGCTTTATAAGAAAAGGAATTCGATTAGTGGATTAAAATCGCCTAAATGATATCGTGATTTTTCTCCTGAATACTCAGATTTCTACGTAAAAATTATCTTATTTCATTCTATTTTGGTATTTTTTTGCATCAACAATGAGCAAAAAGCAGTGCACTTGTCTTTTCAAAACTAAAATGCTAGAAATTTTTTGTTCAATTTTTTGTTGCATTATTTCTCAGATGCGCTATGCTCATTATTTACTATATGAGCGGGCCAAATAGTACGTCGTCACTCCATAGAAAAAATCATTTGGATATGAATTATATTATACAAATTTTGATATAAGTATTTTCAAAAAATAAAAATAAATTAATTGTCTAACAAAATATGTTGACGAAGAAAGATGAAGTCATGAGAATTAGCAGCACATAATGTTTCTAGCCTAGAACTTCAGTGTTAGAGAAATAGTAATCAACCAGAAAAATACACAAAAATTTAAGGTGGTTCAGAAATAGCTTCCTCTACATTCACCAGAGAGTCCAGAGAAAGGTGTTTCACTAAAGCCCAAAAAATTTTGATCAAAGGACTAGTACAAGAAGAAAGAAGTGAAGAATACAAGTTTCATCTCTTTTCTCTTTGGAGCTCTGCCCAGAGGTATTTATAGGTAAGTTATAGTGGAGTCCAATGAGTTTTTTGTGCTAAAATATTGTATTCGTCTGCTCCATGCTGTTGAAATATTATAACTATCGGTCCCACCATTGCTCGCTCTGGATCCTTGGTTTATGTAACTGGTGGGAGTCAGTGCTAGTGGAAGTTGTGCTGACGTGGCGACTCCACTGGGCTGAGGCAGCAACAACTGATAGTGAGCAGACATCGTGACTGATGTTATTGGGGGGTGCCAAAGCCTAAATATCGTGGTCGGGGTCATAGGATGAGATGTAACGCTGAACTTAAGTGTGGCATTCCGGCTGCTGGTACTCGACCGCCCTGTTTACACTTAGCTGAGCCATCAGCAATCGATGTGTCAGACTTAAAACAAATTAAACATAACATTTAAAATATTCATTTCCTGCCACAACTTTCGGTATCTCACACCATGTTCTGTGAAGATATACGATACCTGCCACAAAAAATAATAAGAGTTTGTTAATACAAATTCAATAGGTAAAATAATATCTCAATAATCACAATATAACGAGAACAATAAAAAATATCAAATTAGAATAATACAAGTAAATCATGGAATGCTCAATAATATTTCACATAATTATAAAATATAACTTGCATCATATTAAAAATTATCATTATAATCAACATATCATTAAACTCACTTTATTATGTAATAACATAATATTATTCTATTTTATGATGTGAATCTGTCATTTTCATACTCTTTTACCTAGAAGATTGACGAAAGTTCCTTTGATTTGTTATCCTAGAAGCCTTGATAGGAGCTGCACCTTATATCGGAGATTCCATTTTAGAATATCACCCAGCGTACAATCTCCGTTCTTGTCGAAATAACACATAATAAGCAACTTTCCGCCCTTGTCGGATCTTAGTATACAAATATTTATTAATACATCATCTCACAGATCATAAAATTTATCTCATTTTCATGTCTAAATAATAGAATATATAGCTGTTAACACGTGGTTCCAGCGCTGCATTCCTACCATACATGTGGCGCCTAGCTGGCATTTAGCCTTCATTTATTTACTAACTCATCTCTCTATTCTCACAGGTTTCAGACCCCGATCAAATCTCGGACACGAGGGTTCAACCAAGCCTCGTCCACGATGAGTCAGGACCATCCCTGATAACATCGATGATGATGTTATAGAGCGGTGCCTGTCACAATCAGCTTGACCCGACCGCGCCGTTCCCACCCGCAAATCAAGGATCTGCATGCTCCTGCTGTCACAAATCCCTAGAAGCAGTACCAATATTAAAAATTAGCATCCTCCTTTTGCTGCTTTTGGTCCCTTCGACGATCGACAGGCGGCGCGAACCCAGAGCTTGTTCACCTCCTTTCCTCGAGAAAATCAGGACAAAGCTGTGCAATCCATCGCCTACAAATACCTCTGAACAGTCTTCATGTAGACAAATCAAAGATCCGAAATCCGGAACCGGAGATCAGAGAAGAAAGAATCAACAAAAGCGGTCAAAGTGCAAGCAACTTCCCTGGTTCTCTCATTCTCACTGTATTAGAGCCCCAACTGAGGAGCTCTCTCTCTCTCCCTCCCTCTTTTCCTTCCTAAACACAGTATTAGCCCTCACGGCTACCTTTTTCCTTTAATGAAATCTTTTCGTTGATCACTCGGTGGACGTAGGGGACTTCCTCCCTGAACCACCTTAAATCTCTCTGTGTGCTGTTCTGGATGGCCCGAACTCTCTCTCTCTCCCCCTTTAGCTTTAGCCATCAGGCTTATTCCTCTGCGCGCCGCCGTCTTTCAGGATTCTCTCTCTCTTTTGGTGTTTCTTGGGATCCTCTACATCCTACGTTAACAACATAATATCACAATTTCTCAAATTCTCGTAACATTAAATTATTTTCACAATATAATAGTAATTCAATATTAATTTTAGGGAAAGAATTACCTACCTATTATACTATTAAACAACGCTCGAAATTCCCTCTCTACCTTTTCTTTTATTTCTTTTCCTTCTTCTCCTCCTTTTTCTTTGTTTTTCTTTCATTTTTTCTGTTTCCAATAGTTGTCGTTACTGAGTTTGGCGGAAACAAGCAGGCAAAGGGGCACGACAGAGGCTTGGCGGAAAAACAGAGAAAAAAAAATACAAACTTAATTTTTTTTCTTTCTCTACATGGCAAAGAAAGGGAGAGGGACGAGGCAGCTGGGCGCTGCTAGCTGGTACTGCTACAGCCAGTAGCTGGCGCCTGGCAGCCCCAGCCATATCCATTTATTATTTTTTAAAGAAAAATTATAATTTAGTCTTTTAACTGAATATTTTTATAAATAAATCTAAAATTATTTATTATAAGTCTAAAATTATTATTTTTGAATTCAAATCAGCTCTAATTTTTAAATCTACCAATCAAATTTTGGGATGTTACAATTCTCCCCACCTTTAGAAATTTTATCTTCGAAATTTACATAAACAATCACAAACTTTTATTACATGGCTAATTTTTCTCCACCTTTATTCTTCACATTTTATCTTTTGAATTTGGTTCTCATGGTTTATGTCTAAACTGTCTCTTTTTATATATTGAACACTGTAGTATTCTAGCCCTCAACGGCAATAGTCATAACCCTCAATGACAAGTTGGGGATCGTCATACCCTAAATTCAAGCTGAGGCAGGGACATAAACACAACAAGAGACTCCTTTTAGGTCATTGTCTAACTTTAAATTTTTTTTTTACAATCTCATTTAGTTGTTCTGAGTCCACAAATCACATTTTTGGCTTTAAACTTGGTAAATAACTCAATAATTCAATGAGTTCTCATCAACATGCTTTTTATTGCTTTCTTAATTTAAATTCAGCATAAGGAATGTAAATTAACAATATTCATATGTATAAACAAAAACATCATCTATATTTTTTCATACATATATCTTAATTATGACTCTTTTACTTTTAATGCATTTTATTGTCTTACCTACAAGCAAATTTGATGTTACAATCTCTGAATTTTTTACTAATTTATTAAATTTCATATAGTGCTGTACTTTTAACATATTCTACATTGGTGCAGGTAAACCTTCAATATATATTTGATATTTTTTATTTTTTACTTGCTGTTTTTTTCTTCTTGTCGAATTCTTTCTTCGAATTTTATTTATATTTTTCTATCAACATTAAATCTTTATCTGTCATCTTGATATTTTTTATTTTTCTAATTCATCAATCACATAAATTATCAGCAAAATATTTATATCCAATCTCTGGAAAATATTTTATCACTTATACAGTACCTGCCACAAAAAATGACAAGAGTTTATTAATACAAACTTAATAGATAAAACAGTACCCAATAATCACAATATAACGAGAACAATCAAAAATATCAGATATCAAATTAGAATAATACAAGTAAATCATGAAATGCTCAATAATATTTCACATAATTATAAAATATAACTTGTCTCATATTAAAAATTATCATTATAATCTACATATCATTGAACTTACTTTATTTCATAATAACATAATATTATTCTGTTTTATGATGTGAATCTTTTATTTTCATACCCTTTCACCTAGAAGCCTGACGAAAGTTTCTTTAATTTGTTATCCTAAAGGCCTTGACAGGAGCCGCACCTTATATCAGAGATTCTATTTTAAGACATCACCCGGTGCACACTCCCCGCCCTAGTCGGAATAATACATAATAGGTAACTTTTCGCCCTTATCGGATCTTGGTATATAAATATTTATTAATACCACATTGCCTCACAGATCATCAAATTCATCTCATTTTTATGTCCAAATAATAGAATATACAGCATAATATTATAATTTCTCAAATTCTTGTAGCATCAAATTATTTTTCCAACATAATAGTAATTCAACATTAATTTTAGAAAAAAAAATTACCTACCGATTATACAATTAAATAACGCTCGAAATTCACTCTCTAGCTTTCTTTTTCTTCCTGTTACTTCTCCTCCTTCTTTTCCTCTGTTTTTCTTCTATTTCCTCTGTTTTTCTTTTATTTTCTCTGTTTCCAGCAGTTGCCATTGCTGAGTTTAGCGGAAACAAGTAGGCAATGGGGCACGGCAGAGGCTTGGCGGAAAAACAGAGAAAAAAAAAACACAAACTTAAATATTTTTTTTTATTTCTCTACGTGGCAAAGAAAGGGAGGCAGCTGCTGCAACTGGCAGCTGTAGCCCAATATTCATTTATTATTTTTTAGGAAAAATTATAATTTAGTTTTTTAACTTTCATATTCTTATAAATAGATCCAAAATTATTTATTCTACGTCCAAAATTATTCTTTTTAAATCCAAATCAGCTCTAATTTGTAAATCTACCAATCAAATTTTGGGATGTTACATTAGGTGTAAACTTCAGCCCCCTATATGAATAGGTGTAAATATTTATGTGAGCCCAAGTACGTGTTAATTGTCACGCGGGTGAGCGCATTACTCGAGGCTGATAAAAAATAAATTTAGTGCATAGCCCTGCTGATTCCTATTCTATTCCCGCTTCTCTGCGATCTGTGAAAAAGAGAGAGAGAAAGCAAGTTAGGGCAATGGTTGAGTAGAAAAATTGGGCTGTCCTAGTGTCTCTGATCGGCAAGAAGAAGAGATCGAGCAATTTCCCAGCAGAGCTTTCTCATGAGAATAAGAGGGCTTGGATCCCTCTCTGGAAGGTGAACTGTCGCCGAAGCCAAAGCAAGTGCCACCAATCCAGAAGGCTCCGAAAATAATGACGATGTCTCCTCAACCAACAGTGCAACATGAACCGCCGATGCTTAGGATCGCCGACATTCTTCTAAGAACTACTTTCGCCTATGGAAGAACCTGCAAGGGAGGATGAAAGAGAGAAGAAAGACCAAGTAGAGATAGTGGAGATCTCTGACTCTCCTGACAAGAAGGGAGTACCGATGGTAGAAGAAAAGAAGCAAGAATTATGCATGACACATTTAACACCTTCTGAGGGCGTCATCCTACCACTTTGGAGAATATTGCTCGCAAATGAGAACGTGAAGCAGTTTCTCTCACAGCCTAAAACAGCAATAGTGGGGGGGGAGGGTCTGCAATGACCCCACTGATAATAAGCGGGTCCGGTCCTCTTGTCGTAAGACCGATGTCTTCCCCTCTGATAAAGATAACTCCCTCGATTCCTCCCCCAATAAGTGGCGCTTAGGCCTCATAAAGTTGAAGGGAGGAAAAGAAAAGGCATAAGAAGAAGATTATATGCTAGGCTGCCCCTGAGATCAAATCTAGTATTGAAGGAGTAATCAGTAATTTAGGAGGGATAATAAAGGAGAAGCTATTTGACCTCAATAAAAAGGAGGAGAAAATTCCGAATAATACCTCCTTGACTACAAAGGAAATAAAAAATTTACAAAAAAATAGGGAGAGGGATGTGAAGCGCCTATATCAATGAGAGTGGTAGAACTAGATGATACTTCGTTCAAGGTAACAAATCATTCTCTAGCCAGTCACAAAGAAGAGTTGGGGAAGTTGTACAAGCATGAGAATAAGTTAGCTTCCCTAATCCTGAGAAAATTTGAATGGGCAAATAAGGCTGAGATTGCAAGGGGGAATTCCACTATATAGTCTCAGAAATTAACTAGGCTCACTCTGCCCATATAAAGAACATTTAAAAAAAAATAAAAGAATTAGATGAGGAGAATGAGTCCTTAAAAAAGGAGTGTGACTTTCTGAAGGTTTAAGTGATGGAAGCTATGGAAGCAGAAACTAAGATGAAGGAGGATGCTTTCAAGGTTCGCTATCAGAATAACCTAATGAAGTTGGAGATACGCTCGATGCACACCCTGATTGACAAGAGTCAGGGATAGAGAGGGCAGCGCATGGAAATTTTGGAAGAGATAATGAGGAGGGCTGTGAACATCATCAATTTCCTAGCCATAGAGCACCATGTTAAGAGCCAGACAGCCTTTGATGCACGCATGTAAATATTAATAAATGATAGTATATTAAATCAAGACAATATTAGAGGTTCAGCTATTCTTCCTTCTATGGCCCTAAGAGTTCAGAGAGGTTTTTTGACACCGAAAGCTGATGCTCAGAAAAAGTTTTTTCTTCAGGTGAATATGCTGGTTAGGGGTATTAGCCTACTTCCCCATGTAGAGGTCCTGATGAGAGTCAGAGCGCTCATCCTGAACTGCAGCAACAACAACCTCTAGCCGAGGAATGTTGCTGTGGAATGAAAGATATTTCTTACTTTCAAACCTTGTGGTTTATTAGAAATACAATAGAGAACTATAAATGCAATGACCGCGTAGAAATGATCATCGAACCAGCTTAGATTTTTAGGTTATTTAGAAAATATGATACCTGCATAGAGAAAAACATTGAACCATTAGCTCAGATCTCCTCTTATATTTTTTATTCATATTTATATATTATATATAATTTTTTTTTATATGCTTGGGTCTCTTTTTTATATCATTTGCATATATAGTTTTATCAAATTTGTATTAGTTTTTCTTTGTTCCTTAACAAAGAGCTGCCTGTTTTGACATGATTTCTATCATTTGGTGAAAAGTTTCATTTCTTTTTTTGTGGGTTTTTCGTATTTTTCTTCCTCCAGACAAATAGTGATCGTTTTTTTTTCAATTTTATAATAAAATTTAAAAGGGATAATTACCTACATGCCATACCATTTTATTTTATTTATGTGTTACCCATCCATTCTTAGTTACTTACGCTATGCACACTCAAAATATTATAAAATCTTACATACACACATTTTCACTTGTTTTTATTATAATAAGCAATTATAATTTTTCAATGACCTAACTATAGTTAGGTTACAAAAAATCTGAACCGTTCATCATATTATTTTAAGGATATTTAAATATATTTTGAGTAAAAATCTTAAAACTTTGATGTTTAGGTAGTGGCAAGAGAAGAAGACATCCGCGACGTGAATTAATTTTAAGACAGATCAGCGCTTTAGTGTGACATCGAGGAAGAAAAAAATATGTACTATTAAAGGTAAAAATATAATTTTAATAATTTATTAACGATTTTTTATTTTTCAAATAGATTTTGACTTAGTTTTAATTTAAGTGTGTGTATGTAAGATTTTATAATGTTTTGAGTGTGCATAACGTAATTAACTAAGAATGAATAGGTAATGAATAAATAAACTAAAATGGTGTGGCATGTAGTTAATTATCCCAATTTAAAATAAACATTTTATTAAAAATTATAAAAAAGAAAAAAAAAGTAAAAGAAAAATTAGAGAAAATCTGTACGAAAAAAATATAATATGACATGATGCAACATAATAGAACACTGAACCCTAAACCCTAAACCCTAAACCCTAAACCCTAAACCCTAAACCCTAAACCCTAAACCCTAAACCCTAAACACTAAACCCTAAACCTAAACACTTAAAAACCCTAAATCCTAAACCCTAAAATCCTAAACCCTAAACCCTAAACCCTAAACCCTAAACCCTAAAACCCTCTTGAAAATAAATTTTGATGACAAAAAAATCTAAATACGAGAATTAAAATTTTATGGACGAGAATGTAAAAAGCATTGGGGGGACCTATGTGAAAATGTTACTCTTTTTTTTTTTTTTTTTTTTTATTACTCGCTTTTGCTTGTGTGCAAGCAGGATGAGAAAAGCCACGTGGAGGCAAGAACAAAGCAGGCCAGTTCAATCTTTGGCTCTAATCAATTAATAATAATGTACATGGTCGCATTCTATGGTCCTGTTCAATGTTGGCCACTAATTATTAGCTCATGCTACCATTTTAAAAGTGCAGGCTTTTCATTGATGTTATTATGTTGAATAGGTATATAAGTGTACATGGGGAAATGGGTTAGGTCGGGTTGAGTTCAATCGGGATGTATGCTGGCAAATCATTGCAAAGCCTTGGCTCGACCCGAGAATCAATATGATTTTAGCTGGGGAGCCGGCTGATGTGTGGCCGTAGAGCATTTTGAAAATTAGAAGTTCTAGAAATTATTGGGCTCAGGCGTCACGTAAAATTTTCAGCTTTAACCCCTGTTTGGTTCACGCCTAAGTGCATAATCATTTTTTTAATTATTTTATAAAAAAAATATAACTTTATATATATATTGTCAGAATATTAAATAAAATTAAACAATATATTGAGAATTACATAAATTACTTTATTTTTTTAAAAAATAGTTATGTCGAACTTGGGCATGAACCAAACTAAAGATGTGAGTTGCATAAATGTGTGGGATTTAATATTTAGAGTAAGGTCAATTCTTTATAGTTTATTCTTAAGTTTTTTTTTCTTATTTTTTCTTTTTAATGACTTCTAATATATCTAAATCGTTTAAGTCGATTCTTTATGAGTTTTTTTTTTTCAATTAACGAAACTCTAATTTTTTCAAAGATACTCTCATTTCTCTTCTCATTTCTCTTCTCATTATTTGCATATATCTATTTTGTTGATCAATTTTATAATATTATTGCTTTTATTATTATTCTATAAAATTTATGTTTGATTTTGATTGGTATTTTTATATCAAATTTTGATTATCAATTGGAAAATTAAGGAGTTTGAAACAAAGTTTTGAATTAAATAAATTGAGTAAAAAATAATATTTGAATCTAAATTGCAAGGTAACTGTTACATGTTCCATCTTTAATAGATAATTATGTTAAGAGTCATTAATATTATAAAAGATAATTAAATTAATTCAAATATAAGAACATAGTTCATGCGAAAGTTAAGTGATTAAAGGAAATGCTTAATGAATCTTTACACTGTGAGGATGGCCTGTTGAGTGAAAATGGGAGGTGCTTAGTTGTCCTCTTAAGTGAAGAACAGGACCTCTAAGAATAGATAATGTTTGTATTAGATTTGTTTCATATCTCAATTAAGGAGTGTTTTAATGGATATATCAAATAATTTGTCATTTTGTTGAGAACGTAGATCCACAGGATATCAAATTTTGTTATATCATATATTTCTTATGATTTGACTTCTTATTATTTGTATATTTTATTAGTAATTTTGCTTGTGTTTATTTTATTGCTAACATGTATTTGTGAGTTATTTTAATTGTGATATAATTAAAATAAATTAAATTTCAATTAAGATTTACTCACTTTCTTCTAATTCTATTTCTAGATCCTACAGAGGAGATGGAGCTTGAAGGATCTAGACCTTCATTAAAGCAAGAGCTACTATTGGAGATTGAACCTCAAGTGGAATAATTTTGGTGATCTGTTGGTATGAAAATTAGTTAAATCATAAGCACACAGTAATGTTGTAGAAAGCAAGTGCGAGTACGGATCGAATCTACAGGGATGAGTTGAAATAAACCAAACATAGTCTCTTCAAAACGATTTGATTGAGATAAGATGCAAATAAAAATATTAAATATTTAAATGCGATTGAGTAGAGATTTGAATTAGAACATAAAACGTTGAATAAAAACTGAACTAAAGACGAGCTACAAAATGAAAGTGCTTTTGTTGAAATGAGATGAAAACTAAAGCTAAGTTCGCTAGAACAATATAAAATTAAAACTACAACTTAGTGAAATAAAGAAACTAAAAGCAGTGCGAAAAAAGAAAAGAAATAGATCAAGCTTAAGGTCTAGCTGACATTGATGCCCGGTGAAAAGCTTTCAAGCTCTCTGCCTTGCTTGCTTCTCTGCCGTGGACACCCAACAGCAACCAAAGCCTTCCTTGCCTTGTACACGCCTAGCCTCTGCCTTGCCGAGCACACCCAACAGCCAAGCTCTAATGGCTTCCATTATAACTATATAATATAATCTTTTTTTTTCTCCTTCTTTTATAATAATTTTTAAAGTAATTTTTCATGTAACAAATTCATTAATTTGACTCCAATTCTCTTTAACTAATTAAAGAGTTAGTTGATATTTTTCATGACCAACCGTCAATACTTTGGTGCTTGAAGATTAGTGTTCTATGCTTTGATCTCGCCCATTAACATTTACGTCGTGATGTCACCTATAAATATTCATGAAAAATATATCTGAGTAGTAACTTGATTCTAAATAAATATTATCGAAAAAAATTATGTAATGAATGTCCTTAGATTTTAATAATATATTGGTAATTCAATTTATATACTAAAAATATAAAAATTATACTCAAATGACATAATATTGCTATTAATTTATATTTATAAATATATTTAACTGTTCATACAAGCGCAATATTTTGATTTTAACATATATATATATAGTATAGATAGTTAACTAATTAAAATTTGATAAAATATATGGGAGTAAAAGCATACGTATTAAAATTTAACATCAAGATAAAAACTTTGAGATTTTGTATATATCTCACAAGTGTAATTAAGGTATGACATTTTTTGATAGTTTTAAAATCTTTTTTGAAATAAACGTGTTAGAAGCAACTTCAATGGGTATGTTAAAAAATATATGTTAAGAAATAAACATGTGCTTACTAAAACCATCATGTAAGATTGCTAGTTTGCAGCC
Source organism: Apostasia shenzhenica (assembly GCA_002786265.1). Classification (NCBI taxonomy): domain Eukaryota; kingdom Viridiplantae; phylum Streptophyta; class Magnoliopsida; order Asparagales; family Orchidaceae; genus Apostasia; species Apostasia shenzhenica. Next base: position 4,366,070 of record KZ452037.1, on the reverse strand, counting down.
TAATTTGGATAGCTGAAAGATCAATTTGGATGGCTCTATTCAAGTTTCTAATATCGAAAGAGTCGGTTATCTTATAAAAGATCATTCAGAGCGAGTCTGGGAGGTAAGAGGCAGACTTCTTACAAATTGAATATTTAAGGTAAAACTCAACCCTGTTTGGCGTGAAGATCAAAACAGGACCAAAATAATACTAATTTAAAAAACAACAATAATAATAATAATAAATAAATTTTTTAAATCATTCTACACAAATTTAAAATATAAAAAAAATATTATTTTACTTTACATACTCAATAATTTAAAATAAAAATATTTACTTTATTTCACATTCTAGACTAAAATATTCAAATCGAGTATTTTGATCTAAGATGTGAAATAAAGTTTATATTTTTATTACAAATTATTGAGTATGTGAAGTAAAATATTATTTTTTATATTAAAATTTGTGTAGAATAATTAAAATAATTTATTTATTATTATTATTGTTATTTTTTAAACTAGTACTATTTTGGTCCTGTTTTGGTCCTTGCGCCAAACGCCCTCTATAGCAATATAGGAGAGTACAAAAAAATTTTAAGTAATTGAGCTACTATGATTCAAGGTGTTCGATTGGAGAGTGATTCTTTGGAGCTTCTTGAACTATATAAACTAGTGCAGCTTAGTAGCCAGCATGAGTTGAAAAATTAACTTGAAATTAATAGAGTTCTTTTTGGTTTATCTTTTTTGCAAAGTTCACATATAGATAAAAATATCAATTATATATGCAACTGATTATTTAGCACATATAATTATGATATATAGAAGATTATACTTGGGCAAGAGAAATGCTTTTTTTGTATAATTTTTGTAGCTTTCAATGTTAATAATTTTTATAAAATAATAAAATCTTCTAAGTTTTTGCTTTTAATTATTTACTTTATAGCTTGCATTGATAATATATGAGTAGATATTCTCAAGAGGTCATTCTGTTTTTAATTAGTGAATTTTTTGTTGATATTTAGTGGAATATTAATTTAATGAGACGATGTAATTGAAATATTTTATCAACCATAGAGATCTACCCAGTTAAAAAGAGTTCTTAAAACTCATGCAGAGTCGCAGATGTATTTAATAACCCTATATATAATAATCAAATTGGATTTTATTACAATTGCATAAACATAAAACATTCATTTTTGACAAGGAATATATAAAATGGCACGGTTTTGGCATTATTGATTCCCCAATTATATCAAGAATAAATATCATTTAGGTACCTAAATTTAAAAATAGGGCATTTCACCCAGGTCCCTGAGTTTAAGGGTTATTATCACACAGGTCTACGTTTTTAAAATTATATCATCGGGTCCCTAGGTTTTCAAAAATTATCATCTGGTCCTTTTTTAATTTTTTTATTATTAAAAAATATAAAAATTACCATTATACCCTTACCTTCCCTCTCTCCTCCAGATCTGGCAGCCGCGCCGCCCCTCGTTGCCTCCGGCGGCCTCACGCAGCTGCACGACATCGGCCGCCTGCGGCCACGCGGCACGCAGCTGCCTCCAGCGGCCCGGCTGCCTCGCCGGCCGCACGGTGTCGTGCGGCCTCCCGAGGCCCCTTAGCTGCTCAGCTGCGCGCAGCGCGGCCGCAGACGGCCGATGTCGTGCGGCTGCGCGAGGCCGCCGGAGGAGGCGAGGGGGGGGTGAAGGCGCGGTTGCCAGATTTGGTGGAGAGAGGATAAGGGTATAATGGTAATTTTTATATTTTTTTAATAATAAAAAAATAAAAAAGGGACTCAGATGATATTTTTGAAAACCTAGGGACCCCGATGATAATTTTTAAAAACGTGGATCTGTGTGATATAACTCTTAAACTCAGGGACCTGAGTGAAATTTGCCCTTAAAAATAATATATATCAAACAAAGTTATAATTTCAAATTTTGTATTGGCTTAATTCTTGGATTTTTCTTCCTACTTGCATTATCTAGCATTATTTGGCCTTTGAATTTTGGCCATTTATTTTTAAGATCAAGGCTTCCCATGTTGTTTTCACGTTGTCTGTTTGAAGCATTTGTAAGGAAAATTAAAATTTCTATTTAATTACCACAAAATATCATCATCATTATTATTATACAAATTCTAAGTTCTACATATAAATAAAAGCACATATAGACTTATGATCAATAATCCGTAGGTGTTGAAATAGATCAACAGATAAAAACATCGACTCGGTTTGGCAAGTCTACCTTAATTTGAAATCATATTCATATATCTTTTTTGTTGATCGGAGCTAATAAGTTAATAATCTTCTATATATTCTAAAATTAACGATGTATCTAGTATGTTTTAAAATGTAGATATATTGATTTGATCATGTTCATGTATACTCACATTTGACATTTAGATCGAGTCGATCAACATGACGCTTCAAGTCAAACGAGTTTGAGCGAATTACTTTACCTCATCGACTATTGTTTATTCGAAGTGGATTGCACCCATGTGAGTTTGCAAGCATTTAGAAGGAGGCTTTAGAGCCAATAGACAAGGGTTGATCAAGACTGAAACATTATTTCTCTTTCAGTTGATCAAAAATGGGTTCCTAGTATTCTACAACTAACTAATGGAATCTTAAGGTTTGATTAATTCTATTGTTCTATGTTATGGTTTGATTTTGATTTGATAACATAATTTTGCCATATGTAAAGAATGGAAATAATAATAAAAAAAACTTTAATTTAAACAAATTGTGATGTAATTAATTAATTACAAAGCTAAGAGATATAAGTTTAATTGTTTCTAACAAATGGTAGATTCCCATTATTCCTTGTAGTTTGAAGTATCTTAAGAATAGGTCTCTTAAATTTTAAAATATTTTCAATTAACTAGGTTCTTATGCTTGATTATATGAATTAATTAGGTTCAATTTAATTTTCTTAGTCTAGGGCCGCCGTCAATATACTATCAAAAAGATTTTAAAAAAAATGCATAAAGTTATCTACTAAAATGTTTGCATGTAAATAATTTTTTATCCCTTAATTTCTGAAGTGGAAATTCTTCAAACAATGTAAAAAATAATTGTATCAAAGTCAAGAAATGCTGGATCATATGTATTTTCAGGAATTTAATTTTGGAAAGGTTTATTTGCTGAAATTTCATCTTTATTTGCAATAAAATAGCAAATATTTAGAAGGTTAAAGTGTTAATTTAGACAAATTCAAAAGCAACTTCAAGTTGCAAAAATTTGTATTGTTAATTCTGGAAATGATACTTCAATTATAATTGTCTAGGTGCAAAAAATTCTTACGTTTAGACAATTTTTATATTTCTAATATATAAATTGAATTATCAATATATTATTAAAATCTAAGTATATTCATTGTATAATTTTTTAATATTTATTTAGAATCAAGTTACTACACAGATATATTTTTCATGAATATTTATAGGCGACATCACGGCGTAAATGTTAATGGGCGAGATCAAAGCATAGAACACTAATCTTGAAGCACTAAAGTCAAACTAAAGTATTGATGGCTGGTCATGGAAAATATCAACTAGCTCTTTAATTAGCCAAAGGGAATTGGAGTCAAATTAATGAAATTGTTGCATGAAAAATTGCTTTAAAAATTATTATGAGAGAAGGAGAAGAAAAGATTATATTATATAGTTATAATTGAAGACATTTTAGTTCCTTTATTTCACTAAGTTATAGTTTTAATTTTATATTGTTCTAGCAAATTTTAGCTTTAGTTTTCATCTCATTTCAGCAAAAGTACTTTCATTTTGTAGCTCATCTTTGAGCCGTGGTTCAATTATTATTCAACGTTTTATGTTCTAGTTCAAATCTCTACTCAATCGCATTTAAATATTTAATATTTTCATTTGCATTTTATCTCAATCAAATCGTTTTGAAGAGACTATGTTCGATTTATTTCAACTCATTCCTGTGGATTCGACTCGTACTCGCACTTGCTTTCTACAACATTACCGTGCGCTTGCGGTTTAACTATTTTCATACCAACAAGTTTTTGGCGTCACTACTGGGGATGTATTTCGAAATTTCAACATAATTTTCTCTCATCGTAAGTTAGGTTTATTTTTACATAAAAAAAACAAACTTGCTTGCAATGCTCTCTAGTTCGTAATTGACTTGGGATATTATAGTTTTTTTTAATTTAGATTTTCATAGTTCATGCACTATGTTTATTGTTTTTATTTTCTTTTTCTATTGTTTATATATAATTTCTCATTTTAATCAATTAGCATCCTTAATTTAGTTCTTCTATTAGTTTATACTTTATATTAGTCATTTTTATTTTAACTCCAAGCATGCTTCATCTTATATTTTTGTTTATTTTCTTTCTTCAAAAAAGAAAACCTATTTATTTTATTTACTGCTGAAAAGAAAATAGAAAACCAAAACAAAAAAAAAACATATATATTTATTTACTATTTGCTGCTGCATGCTTTAGTTAATTAAATTTCAATTTAATGTCGTATGAGTATTTGGAGTAGAAGTTCTACAAACGGAAGGTTATTAAGAAGCGATTCTCGTCCTCTTGATATTTTTGTTGAACTTCCATTCTTTGATGACAACCTGCAAAACATGGCTAACAATCATAACGACAATGCTCTTAATCATGTTGTGGTTAATATTCCACCACAACAACCCTTACTTAGAGATATATTTTATCCTACCCATTCTGCATAACCGTCATGTTTTCAACTTCCACCTATACAAGAAAATACGATATTTGAACTCAAAGCTCATCATATTAATATGTTACCTAGATTTACGGGAGTAGAAGACTCATATCTATTTTTAAGAGAGTTCGAAGAGACGTGCATGACTAGAGGTAGCAAAATGGGTCGGCGGGTCGGGTTCGGGTCGAACCCGAATCTGACCCGACCCGAATAGCCTCAACCCGAACCCGACCCATTTATTAAATGGGTCAAAATCCATGACCCAAACCCGACCCGATTAATAAATGGGTCGGGTTGGCGGGTCGACCCGACCCATTTATAGATTATTTTTTGATAAATGCCCAACCCGAACCCGACCCATTTAATAAATAGGTTAAAATTCATGACCCATATCCGAAATTTGCGGGTCGGGTTCGGGTCGGGTTTACGGGTCGGGTCATATATTGCCACCCCTATGCATGACTATGCATTATCCCCGTGTGACTGTAGATGTCATTAGGCTTAGGCTAATATCATTTGCTTTAAAAGACAATGCTAAAAAATGATTATACAGTCTAGGGGTTAACTCAATTGGAACATGGGATGACTTTATAACGGTATTTCTAAAAAAATACTTTCTAAATGGTAAAACTGTAAGCTGAGAAATGAAATTAATCAATTTGTCCAATTAGGTAAGGAAACGCTTTGGAAATATATTGATAGATTTAAGAACTTGCTTGCACAATGCCCACATCATGGAATTGAAAAATGGAGGTTATATCAAATACTTTTATGAAGGAATGGATTAATTACTCGACTAGGACGATTGTTGAATCAGTTTATCAAGGAAAATTTTTAGCCAAAAATGTGGATGAAGCTTGGAATTTCTTAGAAGAATTAAATGATAAATCACTTCAATGGGAAACTACTAGAGAACAACCTAGCTTAGCATCGAAAATATCTTCATCTAAAGGCAAAATTTATACTGTGTCGGAAACACAATTTTTAGAGGTTAAAATTGCTGCCATAGATCAACAACTTAGAAGTCTTAATATTCAGCAGAATCAAAATCAAAATCTGATAGCTTCATCTTGTAACTACTGTCATGCTTTGAATCACACCTTAAGCTCATGTCCATCTTTTGCAAATCAATTAAGTGTCGAACCGGAACAAGCTAATTTGTCTTATGCAAGACCTAAAAACAATCCTTTTGCACCTACTTATAATCCTGGATGGAGAAATCACCCGAACTTCTCATGGAATCAAGGAAACTCAGTTCCTAATCCAAATACAAATGCTCATCAATTTAACTCATATAGTATTTTACCTGCACAAAATTTTTAACATATTCAAAGACCTCCAATGCCATCATTAGCACAAACAAACATGCCCCCTGGTTTTAATGAATCAAAAAGGAGGTTAGGAATCTTAGAAAGAAGCCAAAATAGCTTAGAAAAGACTTTGCACAATGTGAGCTCTCAACTTGCACAATTACTAGTACAAACTAGAAAAAAAGAGATCCTACCGAGTCAACCTGAACCAAATCCTAGGAATCAAGTCATTATTAGGGATCCATCATCTTCGAGTGAGGCTAATAGAGGAATTAAATTAGTAATAATTTTGAGATCAGGAAAACAAATTAATAATAAGGTTGGTACGCCTAAAGAACTCGAAGAAGACTCTAGTAGACACACATCTATCACAATCCTGAATTAGAAGAATATATCTCTTTGACTGACCAAAATGCAATCGACTCTTCATCTAAAACTTTTGAAGATATTGCTGATGATTCTACACAAAATACTCTTTCCAGTCATACCATAAATGAAGAAAATGAAGTAGAATTGTCATCCCAGACTGCGAGCATAAGATCAACTAATGAACTTGAAAAATCTGAATGTCAGTCGGAAAGAATCTATCGTCCTGTGGCCCCATTTCCTCACAGGCTAGCTAACAAGAAAAATTCAGCTCATATGGATAAAATTAGAGAGATATTTTCTCAAGTTAAAATTAATATCTCTTTATTAGAAGCTATTCAACAAATGTCACCTTATGCAAAATATTTAAAAGAACTTTGTACTACTAAGAGAATAACTAATATTCCCAAAAAGGCTTTCTTAGCATTTATTGTTAGTTCTATTTTGTCCCAACAAGTTCCAATCAGGTATAAAGATTTTGGATGTCCTACGTACCATATCTATAGTGATAGGTGACAAGACTATTCAAAAAGCTTTGCTCGACTTAGGAGCAAGTGTGAATCTGCTACCATTTTGGCTTTATGAACAGCTGGGTTTAGGTGAACTTAAGTCAACAACTATCACTTTACAACTTGCTGATAGATCTATTAGGATACCTAAAGGGGTTATAGAAGATGTTTTAATCAAGATAGGAGAGTTTATTTTTCCTGTCGATTTTATAGTTATTGAAATTGAAGTGAAAATTGATCAAAGATCACAAATCCCTGTCATTCTAGGAAGACCCTTTTTAGCTACTTCTAATGCTCTTATCAATTGTAGAAATAAAAAAATGAATTGTCATTTGAATATCTAACAGTGGAATTAAATATTTTTTATTTATATAAACAACTAAATTATGATAAAAAAATTGAAATGTTAAATTGGGTGGATGAATAAAAATCTGAAAACTTGATGAAAGAAGAGTTTGAAGAAGTCGACCTAGCAGAAGAATCGATAAGGGAAGATCAAATAGATTCATCTCACTTAAATATAGACCTAAAACCCCTACCCAAAAGTCTTAGGTATGCATTTTTAGGTCCAAATCAAACTTGTCCTGTTATTATAGCCTTTGATTTAGATAAAGAACAAGAAAAAAATTACTTAAAATACTTAAAAACAAGAAAGCAATTGGATGGAGTTTGAGAGATATTAAAGGAATTCATTCTATGATTGTTCAACATAGGATTTACTTAGAAGAAAATGCTAAACCACATAGAGATCCTCAAAGAAGATTAAATCCTATGCTTAAAGGAGTAGTTAAAAAAGAGATAATTAAGTGGTTAGATCATGATATTATCTACCCTATCTCTGACAGTGAATGGCTTAGTCCAGTTCAAGTTGTTCCCAAGAAAACAGGCATAATAATAATTAAAAATAATAAGAATGAATTGGTCTCTACAAGAGTTCAATCAAGTTGGAAGATTTGCATCTACTACAGAAAGTTAAATGCTTCAACAAAGAAAGATCACTTTCCCTTACCCTTCATAGACCAAATATTAGAAAGACTAACAGGTCATAGTTTTCACTATTTTCTAAATGACTACTCGGGTTATACACAAGTCTCTATTGCTTTAGAAGATTAAGAGAAGACTACTTTTACGTGTCCATTTGGTACATTTGCTTTTAAACGAATGCCTTTTGGCTTATGTAGTGCGCCAGCCACATTTCAACGATGCATGTTAGCTATATTCTCTGATTTAGTAGAACACTGCGTAGAAGTTTCTGTAGATGATTTTTCAGTATTTGGTAACTCCTTTGATCATTGTTTAGAGAACCTAACTAAGGTCTTAAAAAGATATATTGAAAAAAATTTAACTTTAAATTGGAAAAAATGTCATTTCATGGTAAAAGAAGGAATAGGCCTTGGTCACATAGTCTCTAGCAATGGTATAGAGGTCGATAAAGCTAAAATAGATTTGATTACAATATGAAAGCCCAACTTGTCTTGTAAAAATTTGTCTTATCAAGAACAACAACAACTAAGCTTTAATCCTGCTAGGTGGGGTCAGTTACATTAATATTTTATTTCCATTACACTCTATCAATTAACAAATCATTATCTAAGTCTAAGTGAGTAAGATAGCTCCATATAATTTCTTGCCATGTCCTCTTTGTATATAGGCAAAATTCAATAACTCAATTTTCCTAACTGGAGTTTCAATTGACCTACAGTTTACATATTCAAATCATCTAAGCTGATTTTTTCTAAGTTTATCCTCAATTGATGCAACTCTAACTTTATCGTGGATATACTTATTCCTTATCTTATTTTTTTGTGTATATACACACATCTATCTTAGCATCCTTATTTCTGTAATACTTATTGTACGTTTTTTCTTTATAGGCCAACATTCAGCACCATATATTATCGTTGATCTTACTACAATTTTAAATGAGCTATTGCTAGGTCACAAGTCCTGAATAAGAAATATGAAGGCCGCTGTATTAGGCAACAGCTAGCATGAAACTTATTGAATCAATCATGATAAAAACTTATATGAGAGTAAAAAACTTTTTGTCATGTTCACTTTAAATATATAAAATCTCAGCTTGCCTCGTGATGAATCTTCCTCGATCCAATGAAGAGAATTTGTAGAATAATTCAATATTCTGTTGCATCAAGATTAGGATTGGGAGGCTCCCTTGAAAATTCATGCAAACATACAAAATTTCTGTTGGAATCTTAATGCGGAAGTTAAAAAGTTATTCAAGCTCATAAATGTCCCAAAAACAAGAAGATGAAGTACATTGTCTACAAACAAAAAGGCAGTGCTTCAGCCTGATAGCATCTTCTACATGCAAACTGAAGGAGATAAGGAGAGCAGTTGACTTAATCATGGCAGAAGCTAAGCTACCACTCTACTATGAGTGAACATTATATTAGAAGTACCAAGACTATCGACAAAGCTAGCATAAGGTACTACATGTAGATCTACACTAGAAGATTTCATTGACTTCTTTTCATAACAATTTCATAGGGACAAAAGCTCATCAAGTTGCTCATTTCATATATCAATGCCCTAAGACATCTTTTAGCTTCCATATGAATTGTATATGACTTGTATATATGTTGACGATACCATTAGACTCACCAAGAAGGTCGAAGCTAGCCCAACAGGAGAGACCGACTAATATGAGACTTCCCTATGCAGATTGTAACATCCTACATGTGATTAGTGGTGAACTGGTGATCCTGCTACACACACACACAGAGAGAGAGAGAGAGAGAGAGAGAGAGAGAGAGCTAGCTGTACTCAACCATGTAGGAGGAGACGTAAAGCCAAAACCCATGCACGCCTATGTGCTGATGAAGAACTGCGCCGCTGAACATGTGTGCATGCAATCATAGGAGCATGAATCCACATTCGATCTAGATCAGGAGCCCAAAAATTAAGGTGATTAGCAGTTGATCGTTGGTCCCAAAGATGTGCAAGTGGAGGAAGAAAGTGAAGGCCGCAACTTCGTCATTCAATGGGTGGTACTGATCCTTGCCATTAAAAAAAAAGACACAATTAACAATATAATTTGTTCAAGACTAAGAACAAAATCAAACAACAGATCGATGTATGCTGTCAACACAGATGGCAACAATGAGGTATTTTTTTATCAAAAAAAAAAAAAAACAAACAATGAGGTATTTCTTATGAAATTGTACTGAAATAGTTGCAAATCTCAGAATATGAGCGTCCCTCCACCTACAAACTCAAGCAAGCCAAAGCAATCAGTTTGGTGAAGGTGACAAAATAATATCTACATTGCCCATTTTTAACTAATAGATACAAATTTATATGATCAAGTTGTTTGTAATGTCATCAATATGGAGGCATGCCATTTACTATTAGGAAGACGTGGAAATTATGTGGATGTTGTCCATCGAGGGTGGGGGAATGTATATGTGTTTGAGAAGGATAAAATGTCTATTACATTAACTCATTTTTGTGGGAGGGAATAATTTTTGCTCTTGAATGCAGGGAAATACTTTTTATTTATTTATTTTATCAATCAAGGGAGAAATATCGCAACTTGAACTCGACCTGTTTAATAAACAACTAAAACAAATCAAAATTTATAATTCATATCCAAGGGCAGATCCACTTTTGCATGAGGGGGCGCAATTGCATCCGGTAAATTCTTTATAAATTTATTATATATTATATAATATAATAATATTTTTAATTAATTAATTAATTATTAATTATGTATTATATTTAATACTGCACCCTACTATCTCACTGCTCCTCTTTAGCCACTTGGTTGAGGCTCTTCTCCAAATTGAAACCCTAGCCACAGGCCAAAGGCGCCTCAACCGATCCCCGTCTATTCTGGCGTCGCTAGTAATCAGCCTGCATCACCTCTATCATCAGGCTCTCACCACTTATTGTCGCCTTCATTTGACCTTCTCGATTAAGCTGATGCCTCGTCCAACAATCTTCATCCAACCTTCTTTGACTTGATCTTCTGCGCCTCCCTCTCCTCTTCCTTCCCACAGCTGTCAGCCTTATACCTGACTCCCCTGTTCTAAGAAATTGGCTCCACCAAGTTATATCCAAAATTTTTGAAGGCAAGTTAGCTAGGGTCAAGTTCATGGGATCGAGTCATATACCGTCACTCGTAATGTAAGTCCCATACAAAAACATATGTTAGTACACATAACAATTTATAAATATTATATATATATATAAATATATATATATATAGTAACTATGAAGTCAACACAAGTGCTTGAAGTGGAGAAATTAATGTCAACGGAATTCGCAATTACAATCCTTTCCCAACCAACTAAATGAATAATTTCAAGTCAAACAACTCAGTCATTAGTTATGTCGATCATTGCCCATGATCGGTCAACGCATTCTTCAGCTGAAAGAAAACCTCCGCTCAAAATACTTCACTATCTCCACCCCCATACTCGCCTCCTCCGTCACGGCCGCCATCTCCGGCGGCTCATAGAAGCTCGTCAAACTCTCGTCAATCTCGTCCAACCCGAGCGTCATGTTCATGAAATCCAAAGCTCTCTCCATTTCCTCATCCCCGCTGTGATCAGTAGTACTCGCATCACTCGGAAACTGACCACTGTAATCCAAGTAACGAGCCGTCAGCTCCGCCGGTGTCACCGGCGGTGGCAGTAATGATGACGAAGGAGGAGGCGGAGGAGGGGGAGACTGAGCGGCCCGCTGGGACTCGAGGTGGTGGATAAGGATGTTGAGGACCTTCGCAGGAAGGGCGGATGAGACGGAGGCGGAGCGCGGCCAGAAGTTGGTGCGGGTGTTGGCGCCGCGGAGGAGGCAGGCGGCTTCATCGTAGGCCCGGGCGGCTGCCTCGGCGGTGTCGAAGGTCCCCAGCCAAAGTCGGATCTTTTGTGCCGTGCCCTTTATCTCGGCGACCCACCTCCCCGACGGGCTCTGCCTGACCCCCATGAACCGCTTCTGCGACGGCGGCTGCAGCTTCTCGCCGGCGCCGGAGAAGAAAACTTGATGCGTCTTCTCTGGCGCTGCAGGCTTTTTCTTCCTTATCCCGGCGCTTGTTGGAGCAATCTTCTTGCCGGCCATTATTGATGCTTGAAGAGGAAGTAAAGGTGGAAGACATATTTATTGAGGGTGGGAGAGGGAATAAGAAGAAGAAGAAGAAGAAGAAGAAGAAGAAGAAGAAGAAGAGGCCGCCACTGGTTGCTTGATGGATGTTTCTTTGTTCCAAATCTGTTATTTATGATTTGTTTTCTGTTTTATTGCTGTTTTTTTTTTTTGGCAGGTAGCGAGGACGGCAAAAGCCTCTGTCAATTAAAATATGGAAAATGCCTGAAAGTCTCTACTATAATATATATATATATATATATATATATATATATATATATATATATTATAAATAACATTTAAAAGTATTTATAAATAAATTTTCTTATATCAAAAAATATATAAAAATGAGTTTTTAAACTATACACATAAGGTTGATCTAAATATCAATGTGTTTGTTTAGAAAAAAATTTGAAAAAGTTAAGCCAAAAATGTACAAGTTAAACAATTTATATATAATATCTTGTCAACAGACTTTTAAAAGAAATTAACTCTGATAAATTTAAAATTCATCCCGGATTCAAATAATTATAAATTGCCTTTGAACTAAATTTGGCTCATAATCAAAACGTCAAAACTCGAAAATGAAGTTAGCTCTCTTCATAGCCTTAGGCACAGGATAATAGTAAGAGGGCTGGTTTTTCATTAGTGCTCCACTGTCTCCGCCAATATTGCTATAACAACTAGAAAATGAGAATGATCCAAATCATTGGCTCGTGCAAAATAGGTTAACGAATCACATACAATATGAATCTACTTGATTAGCTTGACCTAAATTTTACCTTATTATAAATTGGGCAAAATCACTGATCGAAGCTAACCAGCTGATTGTTCTGTGATTTACCATTAACCTAGTCTGACTAATAAATGGTAAAGTCATTTGGCCAACCTGATTCGTTTGTATTATAATATCTACATATGAGTCAGATTGAATTATTATGTGCAACATGTACTCAAAAGTTTTAATTAATTTGTCAAAGCATATATATTCTCAGTTCAAGTTGGATTCACAAGTTAGCAACTATAAGTTTAGAAAGAATAATCATTTATCATATCATATAATAATATTAAAGGACTATTTCATTCACCTTTATTTCTTATGGAATAGTTATTTCTATATTTACTTTGGTGGAATAACTATTTCATAAGAATTTCTTTTTCACATTTTATAAGATAATCATTTCTCCTTCCCATTTAAAGAATAACTATTCTTTAGTTATTTCTTACCTATTTGTTATGAGATAAAAACATTATTTCAAAATTAGCGTCATTTATATACTTACACATATATACATATGCACATATACACTCTTATATGTATATTATATATATATATATATAAGCTATATTAATCTACATATTTGTATAAAATTAAATTTAATAATAATAAATAATATAAAATTTTATTAAGTTATATTTATAAGTATTTTAGTACTTTTTTATTCATTTTTATTTTATATTCTATTCCATCCGAGAAAATAAAAGAATTATCACTCCATTCTTTTTAAAATAACAAATTCATTTCTATGAAATTATAATTCTATTCTATTGAAGTAAATAACCGTAATATATCCTATTTAATAAAATTAACATTAATTATACTAGATTTGAAGCTAAATTTTGTTTTTTATGTTATTGGGACCTGATTGAAGCTGAAAATTTAAATTGGTGACCTAATCATTGAAGCTTTAAAAAAGTCTTTAGATTGGTGACCTAATCATGCAAGTGACATCCAATATTAGGGACCCAGAAGTAATTTACCAAAAATTGTAGTAAAAAAATGATGAAAGGGACAACCAACTAACGCGCGTAGAACTGAGTCAATGACATCAGAAATAAAAAACGAACAGAAGTCAAAGAAGAGTCCCATATCAAGGTTGAATTAAATATGAATTTTTTTGAGTCTTTTACTTTGGGCCCGGGTTCGTCAATTTTAATTTTATTAGTAACGATTTCGTGATTTTAATTGATATATATGATTTATATAAATACTTTTATTTATTTATTTATTTATTTATTTTATTTGTAATCAATTATACAATAATAATAACAATAATAATAATATTAGAAGATATTTTAATTGGATGCATATAATTAAAGTTTGGACTAAATTATCTCTTAGAATAATCTAGAGTCTAGTTATAAAGTTAAGGGCAATTTGGTCTTAAGCAATTAATTAATTATTTATTTAATTAGGGGCTAAATTTAAGGAAGAGAAGTTACGATGAATGTAACTTCCCAATCTCATGCGCCGGTTCCCAAAGAAACCGCAGGAAAAAAAATATATATATATATACATATATAAGAGAGAGAGGGATTTTGCCATGGATCGAAAAGTTTTTTGTCCGTGGTGAAAGGAGATACGCCAAGCCGGTGCAACGAGAAAAAATCTGAGAGAAATTCGGAGGTTATTCGCAACCATGGTAAATAAGAGGTAGGCGAACGATTCTAATGAGTATATAAATTTAATTCTCTCAAGAAAATTTATTATTTTTAATTAGATAAAATTTGTATGATGATTCATGGAATTACGTTTATTGCTCGATCTCTTGCATACCTTCGTTAATTTGATTTATGCGAAATATTGAAAAATTTGGGATAATTTAATTGTTCGTTAAAAAGCTTAGAAATTTTGGCATTTTTCTTTACTCAATATAAATTCTTTGGCGAAGAAATTTTCTAGAAATTTTATATTTATGTTCACTGATTTTAAATATTAGTTAATTGCCTGAATATATATATTTTTTTATAACGCATAATTTAGTATAATATCATAAAAGATTATTGGGTTTGAAAATTATCCGGCGAGGTGTAATAGGAATGGTGTCCGGTCATATATTTTGCATAGATTGTCGGTCATGAATTTTACATATTAAGATATTTTTATGGCATATCCTTTTCTGTACTTACCTTAGGATAGTCATGTGATTATATTATGCATAATTTAATTAATTTCATTTAACTTCTCTGTTTAAGCATGATGGAATGAAAATATTGAATTATTATGTTTTGACTGTAATTTATATGAACTGATATGGCAGCATTATGGCTTAGCCTAGAGGGCTAGTAAAATAAATTGTAAGTCAAGAAGGGACTTACCGTGAGATATTTTGCTGAGTCATGAACTTGTGTTTGGAAATAATATATAAAATAAATATAAGAAATTTAATAGCTTTATTATGATATTTGGGATCTCGATATAACCGCATCTACCTCAGTCGTGAAAATAAAATTTAAAAAAAATTTACTTATAAGACCCCAACTCTATCCATGAGGTAGAAGGACTCATGGGGGACTGTGAGATCGTACAGGACTCACAGTGCTCAAAAAGATGTAACTAGGGGCAACTGATTATTGTGAGATGACGATCTCACCACAGAGGCTGAGACAGACAGGGCGCTATATTCAAAAATCCCAATGGCCCAAATAAATAATATATATATATATATATATAAGAAAATAATTATTAAAATTGTTGAAGCATTGTGTTTATTTACTTATGCAATTCTTATTATTATGCTGCTATGTATCGAATGATGTTCTTATATCTTTTCTTAATTATAAAAGCATGTTATTATTGCACTCTAATGAAAAGGAAAAATATTTGAATATTATATGTAATATTTTATTTTAGCTTATTAGTTGAATTTGCTTACTCAGTCCACGTTGTCTCGGACTGACGCCATTTTATGGCAGGTACTGCAGGTCAACAAGAAGCACAAGGGAATGGGGAATGTGATGGAGAGGATTTTTAGGAAGCTAGGATTTATCTTTCATCTTTGAAATTTTGAACATTTGAACTAATTATAGTTTATTTATGACTTTTTATTTTAGATTATCACTAGTTGTGACTTTTCTTTAGTGATAAAGAAATTTGACTCAGTTTGTTGGTTTATTGTTAATTTAAATTTTCCTAGCTGTCTTAGTTTTCCTCTTTCTCACGACGTCACACTCCATTTATCATGGCATATTTGAAAGAAAGATTGCGTGATATTAATGGGGTGTGACATTTACCAATATGCCACAATAGATTTACCAAATTACATAACAAAATACTGAAAACTTATATATTTATATCTATATATAATAACACTCAAAATTTAGCAAATTTAAAATATAACATGTATAAAAAAAATATAAGTTGAGAGAAATATTTTTAATGAAATTTTTTTTGTAATTTCTAAATTTACATGTAAAATAGTACGCTTATAATTTTTAATAAATTAATTTAATTTAATTATAGCTTACTATTATTTTTTAAGAAATATTTTTAAATTTGAAGATTTTCATCTTAATAAATTAAAAATTGAATATATAAAATATAGCCAAAAAAATAATTATATTAATAATGTGGAAATTATTGATCAAATTGTCAATAAGAGTGAGCACTTTATATACCTTAAATTAATCATATAAAATATTGATAAAATAAATAATAATGTTATTAGAAGGATCAAAACAAGATGGGTAAAATGAAGAAATGCTTCTAGTATATTGTGAGATAGAAAAATATTATTCAAACTTAAGGCCTTGTTTGGTTGGAGGATGAATTTGGGTAAGGAAAGAGAAAATAATTTATTTTATAGAGTTGATGGGAAAGAAATTATTTTTAATATTGAGAGGTGTGTAGGATGTGAAATAAAGTTGATTTTAAGGTTGGAATTTGTGTTGGATGTGAAATAAATTATTAAATTTATAATAAATTTAAAATATTTATTATATATATTTTGCCCATTTTTGGCTCATGCCAAACAAACCTAAGAGTGAATTTTATAAAACTGCAGTAAAACCAACAATGATATATAATGTTAAATACTAACCTATAAAGAGAAAATATATAAATAAAATAAGTGTTATAAAAATTAAAAAACTAAGTTGAATGTGTTGATATACATGAAAAGATGTAATAAAAAATAAAGGGTAAATTTCACCCAGGTCCCTGAGTTTAAGGGTTAATATCACACAGGTCCACATTTTTAAAATCAATCATTCTGGTCCCTAGGTTTTCAAAAATATCATCGGTCCTTTTTTATTTTTTTCTATTAAAAAATATACAAAATTACCATATACCCTTACCCTCCTCCCTCTCCTTCAGATCCGCAGTCCGCAGCCCGCCGCTCCGCGCCGCCCTCAGGCGGCACGCTGCGCCGCTTGGGAGCGGGTTATCCGCTCTTGTAATTAAAACTCTTCTAAATCAATTTCAAAAAATTTTCCCTTTTGTGTCGAATCTAAGCCAACTTGGGGAGCTAACACTTACAGATGGTTCCGACAAACGCATTCCAGCAATCTTTAGTGCTCAGTTAATCTCGTTTTCTACTAGGCCGAGCTATAATATCATATCGAGCACGATCTGCTTCTGCGTTAACTTCTGCCACTACGCATATCCTTCAAGCTCTTATCCGGACGACATTATTATACCGCCAGACTTCCTTTGTCTTCACTTGCGTGTGCCCGCTATGCTACACCAGAGTACCAAGTTTAAAACCTAGGCCATAATTTCCTTAGCTGTTCTCTCCAACTTCATTTTGTTTAACCAGCAAACTATGATAAAATAGTAGCAGCATATCAAAATTTCGACTCTCTCCTAATTCTATATTTTATATTAGATAGGTAAAATAAAATAATAATTTCTATAATTAAAAAAGTCCGTCCGCTTGAGTTCTACGTCCGTACAGAAAAAAAAACGCGTCCGAAACCAAAACCGACATAAGGCAAATAAGTGAACAATATTGAATGATTGCAAGGCAGGTGGAAATAATTAATTCCCAAGCTCACGTCGCCAAGCCGCGCGCGCTGGTGATATATTCTCTTCGATTGTGCATGTGATCGATTTCTTGCCTATGTTGTTGTTTTGATGCTGCAGCACACCATCCTGACTTCAGCCACATCTTTGTACGTATTTGGCCGTGGAAAGCATTTCACGGTGCGACGGCATCGGAGCCCAGATCCACCGCAGCTGTCGCCGTCAAGCCCCGAGAACTTTTCTAGGGCTTAAAAAACATTATAATTACTATTAATGAGGCCCACATCAGCAGAACCTTTAAGACAAGAGATAGAGATTAGGCTCCCGCGTATTCTCTCCTAAGACGTTAAATTAATTGATTCTTCGTAATTACAAAAAAGGTTATACACACGAGTTAGGCCTTCAGGTGCGTCATATCTTAATTTTATTTTCCCTTTAAATAGTAGACTAGTCCGAGCGGCGCAACGTGCTCCAGAGCGGCGCTCGGCGGCTCGGCTGAGGACTCCAGATCTGAAGGAGAGAGGGAGGGTAAGGGTATAATGGTAATTTTGTATATTTTTTAATAATAAAAAATAAAAAAGGACCCAGATGATATTTTTTTAAAACCTAGGGACCCGAATGATAGGATTTTAAAAATGTGGACCTGTGTGATATTAACCCTTAAACTCAGGGACCTGGGTGAAATTTACCCAAAATAAATATATCTACAAGAAAGTTAAAATTATATTAATTGAGGATAAACTTAAAGAAAGTCAATCAAGATAATTTGGACATGCAAATTGCAGACCAATTGAAACTTTAATTAAAAAAATTGAATCATTAAATTTTACCTGCGTACAAAGAGGAAGTTGGAGAACAAAGAAAATATGACAAAAACTATGAAGGTTGATCTTGCTCATTTAAATTTAAATAAAAATTCGTTAATTGAAAGAGCACAATAAAAATAAAGAATTCATGTAATCGATCTCACCTAGTGGAATTAAAGCTTGATTAGTTGTTATTCTTGTAGGTTTTTTTTATTAGTGTTGTTGTTGTAGAGTTAATTATTTCTTTATTTACATAAAAATATAAAAATATTATATTTAAAATTTAGTAATTTGTTTTTATAGAATTTAGTAAATTTTTTGGACGTTGCATGTATAACTTTTTAAGCTTTTTATATTTTATACATAATTAAGTAAATTAATTACGGCATACTACAGTTCTATTTGACGCGATGATCAAAATAGTACTAATTTAAAAACGAACAACAATAATAATAATAAATAATTTTTTTAATTATTCTACACAAATTTTAATACACAAAAATATTATTTTACTTACATACTCAATAATTTTTAATAAAAATATTAATTTTATTTTACAATTTAAATCAAAATACTCGATTCTAATATTTTAATTTAAAATGTGAGATAAATAAATATTTTTACTAAAATTTCTGTAAAATAATTAAAAAATTTATTATTTATTATTATTATTATTATTATTATTATTATTTTTAAATTAATATTATTTTGATTCTAATTTTAGTCTCCTCGCTACAGAATCCTAAGTTTGTTTTAGTTGGACGTCATGTTCAGCCTGCTCAATCAATCAATCAA
Source organism: Apostasia shenzhenica (assembly GCA_002786265.1). Classification (NCBI taxonomy): domain Eukaryota; kingdom Viridiplantae; phylum Streptophyta; class Magnoliopsida; order Asparagales; family Orchidaceae; genus Apostasia; species Apostasia shenzhenica. The sequence continues at coordinate 4,346,758 of KZ452037.1, read as the reverse complement.
TAAATAAATGTTTTAGTCAACAAGTCAAAGCACGGAAATAATTTATTTAATATTCTAATATAATCGTGATATTACAAAAGATACTGCTAAACTATATGATTTAAGTACCAAGATGACAAGTTTATACGGTTTCTCTTGAGTTATTTACAATGTGGGAACAAATATTGTTATGACTCACTGCTCATTTTGAACCAAATGGTGCCTATCAAATTAGATTGGACTGCTTTTGAACCAATTCAATTGACATTTACCATATGGAGGAACTCGACCGAACTAGTTTTATATCAGAATAATTTAAACAATGCATTTATCAAAATTGATCTGGTCTTATGAACTGATTATAGAATCAAAGACTGCTTGAAAAAGTTCTAAATAAATAGTCTACTCGAAAGCCTGACAAGCTCATTGAGAAATTAATATATAATAAAAGGAGACAAGATATATACCAACTAGGTTCTTTAATCGGATCAACTAATAACACTTGTGCCTATTCTTGCCAAAAGGTCCTACTTCTTGCCAAAATGTGCAAAATTGTCCAGTATTTATTATTCAAAAAAAAATTATTATAACGGTATAAGGACAAAAGACAGCTTAGTAATAAGCTTGCCTACTTTGTGTTTGCTCATTCTAAACAAGGATGAGGGGTGCAATAAAAACTCAAGAGTCTGTTTGTTTGTAAAATTAAACTTAGATAGAGATATTTTTTATTGAAAGTTGTGAATAATATAAATAAAATTAGTTATTATGTTAGGATATGTGAGGGATATAATATAAATTAGTGATTATTTTAGTAATGTGTGTAGAATGTAAAATAAAGTTAATCTTTAATATTAAATTGTGTGGTTAAAATTAAACCAAGCTAATTTTTAACGGTCAAACAAACAAGATTTAAATCATTTAAGATGAAAGAAATGAAGTGAAATATCAAGATAATTAAAAAAATTTATCTCTAATCCTTTAAAGAATACTTATATTTTCATATATATTCATCTATCACCACTTCACTTTTATGAATATTTTTACTCTTCTTCTTATTATGTGAGTGATTGGAGATAAAGATAGCTAGAGATGGGGAGAGAGAGGAAGTAAATAGAGAAAGACAATTATAAAAAAATATTTATTTATGATCTAATAATGGCATAGCTCTACTTTCAATCAAAACTCAAATTGGAGGTGAGTTTGTCGAAATTTGATTACGGTTTGCATGCATCCAAAGCACCCCATCCCTCGCCAAGGAGTTACGACATATCCATTGCCATGGTAACATTCAGCACTCAATTAATAGTTTGCACACCACAAATTATTGGGATAAAATTATTTATGATGGTGAAAGTTGAATATTAAGGCAATGTTCATTCATCAATGTTTATTGTAATAAATCACATGAAGGTTGGAGGCTTTTCACATTTATCAATATTTTTAGAATCATTTAACTTATAGCTCCGTTTCTGTCAATTTTTAATTTTGCATAGATTCATCGACTTTTGTAATTTATGTTATCCTGGTCCATCTGAAACAATGGGACAATATTTTAATTAAATTAAGAGAATATTTTGTTCAATGTTATTTTGATATATCATATTTTTTAAATAAAATAATTATTTTATTTGATGTTAGTAGCAGATAATTTTGTAAAATATTATAAAATTATCACTAAAAAATGATATTTAAATAGTAAGATATTTAGATAAAATATAATAATATTAAAATAATATAAAATTAAATGTAAATAACTAAATATTGTTGTGCTATCTCTTTCTCTCTCCCTCCCTCAAATTTGAGGTTAGAGGGATGATATCGTGATGATATTGAAACTTCTTAAAAATTAACTAAAAAATTTAGTTTTTCGGGACATGCATGAAAACAAAGGCTGAATTCAAGGACCTAAATGAAAGGATTCATTCAATAAAAAAAATGATTCAGCCTATAATTAGTAACCTTTGATGCATACATATTATATGCTCAATGATGGCGGAATTATGTTTTCTTTACCAAAGTTGCTAGCATTATTCAAATCAAGATTTATGGGAATTGTAACCAGCAATCAAGTGGCAAGTCTGGAATATATATGCAAAAATTTCTCTCTTTTTTCAGCATCTCATTCATTTATAATAGCTGATAAACACTTTCAATACTGAAATTTTATCCAAAAACAATAAGAGAGGGAGAAAAAAGGAAATAAATAAAAAGGTAAAAGAAAAAGGAGAGATCTATACATAATCTCATGTCCCATTCTCACAGGACTTGTTCTTTGGTTCCTGAAGTTCATTCAATTTGAACTCTATAATCAGCAAAAAAATATGATGGCATGCAGTTTTCTGATATTTACATCTTTAGTATGATCAGAGGCAACTTCAGTTTGAGTTGAGAGAAAAATAGAAACATATTTAGCCACAAAATCTCCAGTGAAGCTGCCTTCTTGCAAAGTGTTTGATTAGGGTAGTCAGTGTGCTCCATGAGCTGCTTTTAAATACCCAATGGAACAAGAACCTTCTGATTACTTTGCTTGTTTTCTCCCTGAAACAACATAGAAGATTACAGCAAAACTCTATGAGCCAATATGTAATGCGAAATGTAACCAAGAAGAACAAAGAATGGAAGTGTAAAAAGGTCAGAATGCTTGTTTTTTCTTGAAACAACAAAGAAGATTACGGCAAAACTCTATCATCCATTACGTACTGCACAATATAACAAGAAGAGAGAGAGAAAATGCTAAATGGTTATAATGACATGGAAGGCACATATGATGAATGATGTTTCCTAAATTCAAAACTGCGACTTCAACTTGTCCTTGAACTCAAAATTATATTTATCGACGAAGTAGTGAGGGGAAGCGGGGGCAATTGCGTACATAATACAACAAAAGAGAAAAGGACATAGTAAATAGTCAAATCCCATTACTTTATTTTCTATTAATACAAAGATAATTGCTCATGAACAATACAGTAATACGAGAAACATTGGATAATCAGCCATAGCAAGGTAGGATACATTTAGTCCCAAATGAAAGATTCCTAGTATCTTTGATGGAAGTCAACCAAGGTTTCATTTTATCCACTAAACGTTTCATGTCGTAATGTAAACAGGATGGTCTTCTATTTTGGTTATGCATCTAATTATCCCCCAAAAAGAACCAATAGATTATTCATGGATGCTTAACAACTACTTTCTTGTAAGTAAACTCAAATCAGCAGTACCTCTTTGGAACCATGATCTCTGAACTGCTTGGCGAATTCTGCGCTCATGCTTTTCTAACAATTTTTCAACATTTTTGGATTTAGCCAACAGGGGACCTGAAAACTCCACCCTGTCTCCATCATGGTATCCCTGTAATTTGAATGGTAAAATTATCAACCTATTAAAACCATGAAAGGGAATCAAGAAGATCCTATTTCTTCCTACCAGATTGCTATGCTTTGATGGCATGGCTTCCCTTCTGCATACGGACTTTGAGAAATCCTGGGAATGGAATGAAACAGTCGAATCAAATGAGTCTGGATGTTCTAGTTGTGCCCAGTTCTTCAGCAAGGATTGTTTCACCGTATTATGCTGCTCGGTGAACTTGGGGTGATCAAGTGCAACATGTGAAACGTGTCGATTCGGTTGACCGACAAATTCTGAAGTAATCCTTGCTCTGACAGCAGTTTGCAGATTGGGTGCACCCAATGTGATGCTTCTAGAGCTTGATTTACAGTGAGATTTAACAGAGGGATGACATTCTTGTGGTTTCTTCACCCATGCAAAGCCACTGGAAGGATTAACATGCAATGGCCCGGAGAAAGGAATGTCTCCTTGAGATATGTGCTTCGAACGTCGACCACGATTAGGACGATTAAGTGCTGCCATTGGCTGAAGATCAACAAAGAGTCTACTTTCACCATTAACTCTGGGACAAACCATGTTTTCACCAGCACTATCAGTCCCATGATTGTTGGTCTGTGGCTCCTGCAAATTAGTAACAGTAAAATGTATTCAGGATGGCCTTTTTGAAAAATGCACATAAGCCTTAATGGGATAAAACATGGGAGAAATGTATTCTTTTGAATCATTTCATCCCATTTTCATGTAGGTTCTTTTGTAAATTTTCATTAATTTAAGTGAGACACACATACTGAGCAAGTCAAATGATGAGTGCTCCCTAGAAAAGAATTAGAAAACTCAAGTACCTATGTGAAACCAAAATTAGCTAGGAACGCTATGTGAAAAGATTAAAAAAGGTTCACATACATGGGAGAAAAACCCCACCTCAAGGAGATGAGGTAATAATACAACATTCTATATAGTCCATCTAGATTAATTTACTAGCAAACACCAATAAGAGAATTAAAGACCTGTTGGTGGGTTGGCCATATGCTCAAGCCACTAGATTCTCTTGGATCCCTTTTTATCCTTGTTTGTCTCCTTGCAGCTTCTGCAACACGTGCTCCACCAGTGGCTCTTTGAATTCGCCTCCTGAAATGATAACATCACAATATGTTAATTGATGCTATTTTTTTCTTCACGTCAAAAATTTATGCAACCACTGTTTTTCAAAGAGACCGTAAAAAATTGACTTTTCCATATGTTATGCAACTAGAACAAGCAATTGTGATTGGTTAGGATATATACACAAGGATGCCTTGCTCCAAAATAGATGTGATTGGATTTTGGAATATATAGGAGTCAACACGATATGTGTCATTAAAATAAATAATTAGCGAAAGACTTATAAAACCAACCTCAAATAGTTGAGATGAATATATTGATGATGATGGCGGTGATTAAACTGGTTAAATCTTTGTTAACCAATTGTCCTAAAAGCTTAAGCTTGCAGGTTATGACACACAAATAATTTTAAAGGGGAATTACATACATAGTACTTAAATCACAAGTATTTCATATACCCACCTAAATCAGTTTATTTATACAACCACCAAATCCTTTAAATATTACAAATTTCACACCAAGCCTAACTCTCCTAACCTCTAGGAATATTTTGTGAATCTATGAATGATATTGGAGGTATTCTAATTACACATTAGGCCAACCGCCATATCTGCACTGCCTCGTCTTCTAGTGAGATGTCATTAGTTGACACCTATGCAAGGTGGTTACCTTGTCTATAGATGATATGATGCCAGCTAGCACCTTAAGCATGATATCATTGTCCTCCAAAGCCCTCCACTAGATTGAGAAAAAAATAAGAAATAGAAGTAGCCTTTTGTGTGGTTTCCACCCCCTCTGAAAGTGTCTAGCTAGGAGAAGAGCTCACTATCGGAGATGTAGCGGCAAGCTTCTTGCATGGAAATCAAGGAATCTCGAGCTCATCTCACGAAATATTGCCAAACAAGTTAAAAGGAGTTAAGTTGGTTGTAAAACTCATATTATTTAAAGGATTAGGATTTGTGTAAGAAAATAACTTAATTTAGGGGTATATTACCTGAATATATGTGATCTGAGTATTATGTATCCCCATTAATTTTTTATTTATCACCATAATTATATATTCTAACACACTTCCCTCGTAGTGTTCTCCTAGCCTACTAAAGAAGAAATTTGCCTGGGAACTAGTGGGTCTTAAGTTCGAACCATACTATTACCCTAATTTTTAGGTAGAATAGGAAAAATTATGGTGTCAAAGGATGAAATAAAAAAAAAACTTAATTGGCTTGGTAGTGTAGATTCAATGAAGCTAAGGTCTTTCTTTTTACTTTATGCTAGAAATGATCGATGGACATCAAGGTTAGAACCCGATATCTCTAGCTCTGAGATTATGTTAAATCTCTTATTATCAACTAGCTTAAATGTTTGAGCTTGTAAGTTATGATATAGGAGTAATTTTATGTTCTTACTTTCATCAACAACACAATAACAAACCAAACATTTATCCCACTAGGTGGAGTTGACTACATGAATTCTCTATTTTCATTGTATTCTATCAAATAACAAATATCTATTTAATTTTAAATATATAAGATCACTTTTTATAGTTTTTGACTATGTTTTCTTTGACCTTCCTCTTCCTCTTTTTATATGGGTAAAATCTAATAATTCAATTTTCTTTACTGGAGCTTTTATTGGCCTACGACTTATAAGTCCAAACTATCTAAGCCTACTCCCTCTGAGCTTATCTTCAATTGAGGTCACTCCAACTTTTTTACAGATATACTCATTTCTCATTTTGTCCTTTTGCATATACCCACTCATCTACCTTAGCATTCTCATTTTTGTGACACTCATCTTATTTATGTATTTCTACTTTGTAGGCCAGCATTCAGCACCATATAATGTTACTGGCTTTACAACTGTTATATAAAATTTACCTTTAACTTTAAGTGAAAATTTTCTATTATATAATACGCCATATACCATATGTTCTTACTTTCATCAAAAAAAAAAATTTCTTACATCACTAATGCTTATCTACATGTCTAGTCACTCTTCATAAGATCACTAATAAAGCCAATAATAGTGAAGCCATCATGCATGTGATGCTTGTATCTTAACCTGAGGGCATCCTCTCGACTTTTTGCATCAATCTCTTTGGTAGGTGAATACTTTGGCAAACTTGATGGTTCACATGCATAAGGTTTTGCTCTGAAATACTGTGCAGGAGAAGGAAAAAGGATCATCAAAACAGCATTATGGAATTAAGCAAAAATATTTCAAAAAACTAATGATATGGAGCAAGCAGCTTAGGGAACTAGTAATATTATATATGGAGATTGCAGGAAAAAGATGACAAGACACATCAAAGGAAGGATGTACAACAAAGGAAGTTATACAACTAGTGGTAGACTATATTAATGTTAAAATGACAAAAAGGAAATTAGAAGCTAATGTCAGAATCAAATAGCCATCTTCATGAATATTTCTTTTTTCTTTGAAAGATGGTCTTCATGAATATTTCAAAAATGAGAGAAATAAAGACACACACACAGAGAGAGAGAGAGAGAGGAAGAAAAAAAAAGCACGCACAAAGTTTACATGGTTTGACAAATTCTGCTGATGTCCAAGCTTCATTGAACATCAATTTCAATGTACATAATTACAGTGACACTTCAACCCTTATTTATTATTTATAACTGAGTAGGGAAATCAGATCTCTAATAATTAACACATAAATTTTGAATAAAGAATTAACACATGTCACGCTGGACATGAAGGGTGGGAAAAAATTCATGAAACTTCACAAAATATTTAAGATGAAGCTATTGACTATGAGGTTAGTGATGTTTCATCTAAGGAAATGGTATATACCTCAGAAGCTAACGCAGACGCTGCAGTGCTTCGTCTGTGAGGCTCTACAGATAAAAGAATTTCCAACAGTTTAAGGGCAGATTGTGGCAAGCTTCTAAAAGTCTCTTGTATGCGACTCTCATAAGGACTATGGGGCTTGAATATTGTTGCATGTGGCAGCTTGGACTTCTTCCAATATTCATCAGTTGGTGAACCACATAACTTAAAGATTTTATGCAATTGTTCGACCTGAAGAGAGCATAGAATGTAATAATACAATGGAATCCATGGCAGTGAAAGTAAAAAAATATTCAAAATTTTTTAAGTGATAGCAGTTTGGAAGAGGAAAAGTGAACTGACAACTATAAAGTTACACCCTGTGATATGCTGAATAAATCAAAACTATATGAAGGTGCATTTATTTAGATGTTTCACATGGAACACCTTCAACGATATCATTTGATTTGGTACTAAAATATTTGCTATATAAAAACATATATCTTGATAAGCCTAAAGTTTTACATAAAAATTCTTTCAGCAAACCCAAAGCCTCCATGACCTAACAAAAGCTAAGGTACACATGCTGTTCATGTTTGGTTTCATAAAAGAAAAAAATCTCCATTTTGTTCCCCAACTAATTGCAAAAAAATAACTCAACCAAAATTACACAGTTGTTGCGGTGTATAATAGAAGTGTATAGTAACATAACATTTATATGTTTTGAGTGTACACAAAGTAGACTTCGTGTCTTAAATGGTTAATGTATAAAAGGAAAAGTGTAGTATGATATGTATATAACTCTTGATTATGATTAGACAGATGAAAGCAAGAAAAGTTAGCTAGTTACCTCAGTCCTGCCTTGCAAAATAGGCTTTTTGACAAACATCTCTGCGAAGACACAACCAACACTCCATAAGTCTATCGATGCTCCATAGTCCGTAGAACCCAAGAGCAACTCAGGTGGGCGATACCAAAGTGTCACGACACGGCTAGTTAGAGGTTGCTTATGCCCGGGATGTGTATAGTTGGCTAGGCCAAAATCAGCTATTTTTAACAACCCTTCATTGTTGACTAGAAGATTTGCGCCCTTAATATCACGATGCATGATTCCTTTTGAATGACAATGCTCAAGGCCAGAAAGCAATTGCTGCATATAGCACTTAACCTGCACAATAAGGCTTGCATGTCTCAGGAAATTGAAAGAAAAAAAAAAAGGAAATCTGGACATATCTAGAAAGATTTGACATCTCAAGAAGAGATACTGACCTGTGGTTCAGTGAATTTAATGTCTGGCGACGATGACAATCCAACAAGATCATGTTCCATATATTCAAACACTAAGTATATACTAAAAGATAATCGAGAAGTAATCAAACCCTCCAGCTTCATCACATTTGGATGGTCCAATCTACGAAGTATTTGTATTTCTCTTGCCATAAACCTAACACTCTCTGGATCAAAATTGTCAAGACGCACCTTCTTCAAAGCAACAATTTTTTCAGTTTCGAGATTACGTGCCTTAAATACAGTGCTATATGTACCTTGCCCAACCTTCAATGCAGTTGCCAAATATAAGCCAATTAGTTCTTGATGATTTTAGAAGTGAAAGATTGAAAGGAAAAATCACACATGAATATAAAATGTAACATTTGAAAAATAAACAAATGTTCTCAAGAGAGTAACACATCAAAGTGCAAAGATCAAATTTAAACATCATAGTGCTCGGCAATTTCACATGATACCTTAAAGATCTTTATTGGAATAGCTGAACCCACTAAGATATAAAAAGCAAAGAAAGCATCCACATTTGGGTCTTATTTCTTCTCATCGTCCCTGAAAAATGGATCTTCCTTCCTTTACAGAACCATTCCATTCTATAAGTTGAATGAACTATCATTTTGTTGCAACTTTATGCCTTCAAAACATGAACATGAACATCTAATGCATTAAGTTTGCAAAGTTATTAAGAAAATCTAGTCGAAAAATCAAGCCTCCAGTATTTTCACACATTGAAAAAAAAAAGAATCTGAATCAATCATGTTTTGTAGCTGATTATGCCAACTAATCATAGGAAAACATTCAGTTTATAAGTCCATTCAATTAAAAACAAATAAGCAACAGAAGCAACAATCTCATAGAAATAATGATCATATCATAATAGATCCATAGATCTTCTCAAATTAATGTCAACAGACTTAAAAATCATGGAAAAATGTATTCATACGCATTACTTCAGCTGAATTCCAAAAGGATTATTAGTGTTCATTGTAAAGCTCTAGCAAATGATCTTAAAAGTTTAAGAATGCAAAATCCATCAAGTAAGCATCTTAGTTCATTTTCTACAGAAAGATGTCTCATCTCTAGATATTTGTGGTGATCTGGAAAGTAGAATTAGCATACATCCAATCCCAACCAATAAGGGGAAATCCAAGTATATTTATAGCTAATTGGTACAAAAGGATCCAGCAGACTTTGATTTTTTGTGGGAAAGCAATACATTACGTAAATTAAAAGCATATGTTTCCTTATAATAAGCTCTTTAAGCTAAATAAACTGAAAGACATGCCAAATGCATATAAATGATAAATTCCTAAATTTTAACTACAGGAAATAACAGTATACGATCCCTGAATTAATCAAATGCAATTGAACATTGCCATATTACCTTATCCAACTTCTCAAAATTGTCAGCTTTGAGGGGCAGCCATCCATGAATCGCCTCTCGGGCCACGGTGCTGAGCCAGGCCGGCCATCCTGCAGCAACTTGTTCCCCTTCAATGTACTTGTGAAGATTACCCAATCTAAAGCTCACCGAGCTTGTGCTGTTCACGCTCGCCTTGCCGGACTCCACCGATTCCTTGGGCTTCCTTTCCTCTTCCTCCTCCTCCTCCTTCGATCTGGACCGCAACGAGTTCTCCAAAACCACATCAGATCTCCGATGATCCCTAAGAATGCCGGAGGAGTCCAGCGCCGGCGTCACCGACACAGCCTTCTTCGACGCGGCGCAGCCCATCGCCGCCGACGGCCGGAGAAGTGGTCGCCGGGGCCAGAGGATTAGCCAATTAGGAGGGAATTCGGGAGGAACCCAGATCGTGGATAGGGCGGACCGGCGGAGAGGCCGGAAAGGGGGAGGGCTAGGGCGAGATCCTTATAGAAACACGGCGGCAAACCCCAAATAAAGTAAAGAAAGGCGAGATCTTTATACGCTTTTTGTGGGATTCCACTTCGTGGCTCTGGTCCAAACCTGGCGAGATTGACGGGAAGATCGGGGGGAGAGGAACTTTTTGGCAGTGAGCCCTCTCCTCCAAGGTCCACGCGGGAAGAAAGAACCCTCGTGGGGTCTTCTCCTTCTTTACCTCATCGACAAAAGTAGAGCAATGATCGATGGGAAGATATATAGCCGTTGTATTTAAAATTTAAAGCAAACGAAGTAAAAAAACTGAAGATTAGAGAAAAGAGAAAAAAATGTGTGATCTCATGTGCACTGATTGCTCTTATTGCAAATGCCAGCCTTTGACGAGGAACGGAGGAAGGATATAATGGTGGGATTCGATCGAGAGGGACTGAGTCAAGCAAGCAGATGATTTGTATCATAATATATAGTTTGCGAGAAACGCCTATGCGCGGTGTTTCATTGGGAATTTAACGGTATTTGATAATATCCTTTAAAATTCTTTATATTCATTAAAGATTTAATATAACCATTAATTTTTAAATATTATCATTACATAAAGCTCTTAAGAATTAATTTAATTAATTCAAATAACCTCAATAATAAGATAAATTTATTAAAACAATCATATCTAATGCTTAATAGTAGTGACAAATCTTATCCATTCTATCAGTCACGATAAATATACCAAATTTATCGAATTTCTCTATAAATAAATTCTGTTTCTATTTATATTTGACATAATTCATCTAATTAGTATATAAATTAGAGATTCAAAGATCCATGACTTGAATTTGATCATGATCGAATTAAAATTTTGGTACGATTTCATTTTATTTGATATTTAATGAATACAAATAAATGTTAATGTGACGTATAAATTTATAAATTTTCACATTAATATATAAATATATATATATATGTTTGTAATGGTTTTATACATGTTGTAATAGAGAATAACAAACTAACAGAATTTATTATAATTGTGATTTTATTTATTATCAAATAAGCATGGGTGATTAGGTGGGGCCCATTTAAATTCGGTTGCTGACAATGAACCACAAACAGCCGCACTATTAGGAGCTTATTTTTATTTTTGAATTAAAGAGAAAAATTGTATTATATAGAATAACAAAATAAAATTATTTTATTATTAAAATTTATGTAAAATGAAAAATAAATTTTAATTTTAATATAAAATTATGTAAAAAATAAAATAAATAATTTTTTATATTAAAATTTATGTTAAATGTAAAATAAAATTTAAAAATATAAAAAGTTATTTGTAGGTCGGCAGCCATCTTCTCATCCCTAATCCATTTGTGAGATTTGAGGTGGGTTCAAGTGACATAAATCATATTTTTTTAAAAAAAAAATTAGATAAATATTTTAAAAAATAATTTCAATATGTACCGCTATATTTAACACAATAATGATATTTTTTAAGATAATTATTTTAAGTTTTAGCCTATGAATTTTTTTATAAGTTTGGTAATTTTAAATATAATCCTATACATATTTTCGAGAAGATAATATTTTTTTTTAAGTTTTAGCTAATTAAAAATAACAATTATATGTTGTTATGTGTTAATTTTAATAAGCGTCAATTCTGAATAAGCCAGATCCAGCTGATTTGATTTATGAGGCAAATTTTTATAAACTAAAATAATTAATTACATTAAAATAAATCAACTGTACCGGTTAGTGGAATAGATGAAAGTTTTGTGCATCATTAATAAATTTAAACTTTCTATATTTCTTTTCTTATCTCCATTAATGTTATTATGTACTTATCACAGAGAAAAATTATGCTAATTAATTTCTAGTACGAAAGTTGCATTAATCTTAATATATAATTTTGATCAGCTCATAAACAAATAAATAAATAAATTATATATATATATATATGTTAGAACCTTCTCTAACACCCCTAGCCGAACAGCTGCTCAACAGCCCCTTGCCAGACAGCAGCTCAAAGAGATATCACAAGATCATACCCTCCTTACTATTGTGTCAACTCAGCATTTAAGACAGCATAAGAGCTCACTCCCTAATCGTTCTTTGCAGAAGTTGGTATCAGATGTGGCAGACTAAACCTACTATGTCCCCTCCTCTCCAAGCTATAAATAAGAGGGGGATTGCTCTCTCTAGTGACCCTACCCTTCCTTCCTCTCTCTCTCTCTCTGGCTGAACTGTCCGTCTCTCTCTATCCCTCTTGTACTTATTCGGTCTCCATTTAGAGATCAAGCTTTGTAAGAGGAGGTTTGATTAGTGGATTCAAATCGCCTAGACGACATCGTAGTTTTTCCCTCGGACACTCGAGTTTTCACGTAAAAATTGTCGTCTCATTTCTCTCTGTGATGGTGCATTTTTTACATCAATAATATATATAAATAATGAGACTGTAACAAACGGAGTTCAAAATTTATATATAATTTTGAATGCTTCTTGAAGTTTGAATTAATTAATTTTATTTGAAAAGGTTGATTTTAAAATTATTTGAATCAATGTTGATTCAATTTAGTATTTAAACGAGTTTCAACTTTTAGATTAATTTTTGATACTAATATTTAACTAGCTATACATACATATACACTCAAATTATTAGAGGGTGAAATGAAGAACAAATAAAAGCAACAAAAGACTTTTAGTTGAATATATTTAAAGATGAACTAATTTGTTTGAGCACAAAGGCACCAATTAAAAAGTCTTGAGAACACTGAAGCTCATGTTATATATAGTTACAAGTAGGAATTCTAAAAGTTCAATTTAATATTAAAAAAATTTCTCTTGTGTTATTTTTTTTATTTTTTATTTTTTGAGACGCTTCTCTTATGATATTTGATGTTTGGATGAACTGCAAATATTGTTTAGGAAATGCACCTTAATGGCCAGTTTGGCTGAAAGCCAAAAAATCAAAGCAATGGTTAAATTTATTTTTTGATTATATATATATAATTTTATTTCTCATTTTATATAAACTTTAATGTTAGAATATTATTTTATTTCACATTTTATATAATATATAATTTATTAATTAATTATATTTCTCATTCTATATAATTTACTTTATTTCTTGGCATAAATATTAAAAACAAAACATTTAAGGCCTTGTTTGGTTGGAGTAAGATTTTTTTGCCAACACAAATTTCAATTATAAAAATTAACTTTATTTCATATCTAATGCAAATATGAATATTAGAATTTATTAAAATAAATTTCTCTCTCATTAAACTTAAAAAATAATTTTTTTTTTCTTTTGTCCAAAAAAAAAAACTCAAAACAAACGAGACTTTAAAGACAGAAAAGCTCTATAGTCTATTCCAAATAAGTAAGGTAGCAAAAGATTTGATTTTGATAATCTTGTTGAAAAATTATTGTAAGTCAAAATTTGTTACAAATGAGAATATAAAAAAAAATAATTACAAACATCCACTAAAATTTTTAAATATTATCTACGTATCACTAATTTCATAAAGTTTGTACTATATATAGAATAATATGTATTTAAAATAGTGTGTAATATTTAAATTTTTAGATATTATATATTACATGTTCTTATAAAAAATTATTGACAAAGACTATAAAATGCCTTGTGTAGAACATTTTGTATCATTGGCTAAAATTTGATGGAGTTTTTTTTACTGACAATATATATTTCATGGAAGGACAAAAATCATAGTTTACCTCTAATATCATGTTTTACTGTTCAATGTAAAACTTATTCTTTATTATCAAAAAAATAAAAAACTCGTTCCTTACCTTTCAAAAAAAAATTTAAAACCTATTTTTTAATGTTTTTTTGGAAAAAAAAATTTCATTAAATTTTGTTTTAATTTTTGCTCTAAAGTTCATCAATTGAATATGTATACATATGATAGTTATTCAAATTTTATTATTTTTAAAAATTATTAATAAAATGATATATTAAATATATATATTTTTTCGGCATATTTCACTCATTCAAAGAGCGAAGTTTTTTTTAATAATCACAGTTAGCATGTGTAATAATCAAATTGGTTAAATCTTATTCTAAATATTATGCAAAAGATTTATTTTATATGTCAAATTATTAATTACAAAAGTTCTTTTACAATGTTTTATTACTGAATCATTTATTTTTTTGTTGGGATTTTTAATGATCTGACATAAATGGAATATATGTGACCAATAAATCGATTTCGAGAACTTAAATATAATAATATAAATTATTTTATACCAGAATATCAGTTTTCACTTTTCAAGTTGATTATTTTATTTTATTTTTGATTAGTGATTATTTTATTTTTTTATTTGAAAACATAATCATCATTTATCAATCCTATAAAAGGAAATTCAAGAACTCTATAAAAAACCAAAAAAAAAGGAAAATACCATTCTCAGATCAGCTGGCTTACTTTCTTGCTGCGGGCACAAGACGCGGTTCTCGCGCCGATTATCCCCAACCCTTCTCCCGATAAAGCCGCGAACCGCTGAATTTCTAGCTTCAGTTCTGACAGCCTCAAGAATCTCAACATAGCAATTCGAAAACAAAGTGAGAGAAAGCGGGGGGCTGAACAATGGCGGGCAGAGCCGTTCTCTTCCATCACAGTGGTCTCTGCTCCATCGCTCCCTTCTCATCCATCTGCCGCCCAACCATTCGCCTCGGCCCAAACCCTCTCCGCCGCCTATGCCGCTCTGTACCTCCGGTTCTGGCTGCCATTTCGACCTCCATCTGCTGTCGGAGCAGCCTCCAAGCCGAGGGGGCGGACGCAAACCCTAGAAAGGAGGAGCCTTTCGTCGTGACGACTCCTCTCTATTACGTTAACGCCCCTCCGCACATGGGCAGTGCCTATACCACCATCGCCGCTGATGCTATTGCCAGGTTCCAGGTTATATGGAGTAAATTATTCTATTGTTGTCTTGTTGAGATCGCTTTTTTTTTGTAGTGAATAAAACCCATGTCTTGTAGTAGTTTTTGTGAAAGATGAGCTTGTCATTCCATTGTTATTTTGACCATGTTATTGGTTCACTATTCCAGTGATGGATACATTCTTAGGTCATTGGTTTACTTTGCTGCAATTACTAGTGCCTGTTATGTGCAAATAACCTACCTGTTGCACCGTTTTATTTGTATTTGGTTGCATCTTTTATCTTGTTGAAAATTTCTCTCTTGTAGTAAATCAGAATGGTAGCCTAGAATATCCTGTTTCCAGTGGGTATCGTGCCAAATTGCCAATGTATCGGTTGTTTGCATTTTCATAGCACCTACCAACAATGTTGCTCATATATCATTATTCTTTTATCCTCTAATGTGTTTCACCAGAGACTGCTGGGGAAGAGAGTGATATTCATAACTGGAACAGATGAGCATGGGGAGAAAATTTCTAATGCAGCAGAGGCCAGTGGTTGCAGCCCTAGAGGGCACTGTGACACAGTTTCCAGTGCCTACCGGATTCTCTGGAAGGATGTGAGTTTGACAGTGTCGTAATAACAATGATCATGTACAAGATGCTTTTTCTTTAGCTGCTTAATCGAAGCATAAACAACTAATACCTTAACCTTTTTTTACAATCACAGCTAGACATAGCATATGATAAGTTCATCCGTACTACTGATTCAAGACATGAAAGGATTGTGGAGGAATTCTACTCGAGAGTGTTTAATAATGGTGATATATATCGGGCTAATTATGAGGGGCTTTATTGTATCGGTTGTGAGGAGTACAAGGTAAATCTTCCCTTATCCTCAAACCTTCGACTATTTGACTACTCGAGGGTTCTTAAACTTCCTGTCTCTATCATTTGTTGGTATCCAAAAACTGCTTAGCATGATTTCCTTTGTGCCGTGATGGCTCTAACTTAATAAACTTAAATAACTTCCAAAGTGCTTTTCCTGCATGATATGCTAGCTTTCTATGAAGTATATTTTAACTGAACTTGAACTCAAGAGAGAAAAAAAAAAGAGAAAAACAAAGAAAACTTTCTGAACATTGATTACAAAAAGTTCGACTAGTCCCACTAATTTTTTTGATAATTTTGCAACTGTTTATTTCTTTTTTACATCTTTTCTAGTCACCGAATCAGGTTCTATTCTGATTTTATTTTATTTTTCTAACCTTTTCCAAATGTTGTAGGATGAGAAAGAGTTGCTTGAGAATAAGTGTTGCCCCATGCATGTAAAGCCTTGTGTATTACGCAAGGAAGACAATTACTTTTTTGCCTTATCAAAGTATCAAAAAGTGTTAGAAGAGTTCTTCACCAACAATCCAGACTTTGTGAAGCCTACGTTTCGCTCAAATGAGGTGACTGTTCAAGGCCTTGAGTATCATGTAGATTGTTCTACCTAAAGTGCGGTTTTCTTTCTTTCAATGCAATGTCTTTGTAATTTAGTAGCTTGCTGATGCGAGATAGGGTAAATGAAATGTATCTCAGTCAAATGTAAGAAAATTTCAAAATTTAATTTTGCAATGATAGAGAAAGTAACTAAACCTACAGAATTATTTCTTTCAAAATTTTAAATACATTGGATCGAAGGTAATTAAGAAATTATCAATTCAGATTAAGGCTAAGTAGGGTTCAATAATGGGAACAAGTTCTCACAATAATTAATCAACTGTAATTAATTTGCTCTCAACAGTGATAGGTCGCACATGGAGCAATTCCAAGCAAATATTCCGATGAGCAAAAAAATCTGTTATGGTCGAATCACCAGATTAATTAATTTACTGAAATTTCTACCAGAGTACAATGAATCAAAATACTCAAGAATAAGTTTTATGGCTTATTGTAATACTCCAAAAAAATTAGGGCTTTAGTGTTGCTGAATGTCTGGCAAACTAAAGAGGGTGAGTACTGAGTAGCTTGTCGTCCCTTGGTTTAGTTGAAATGGAATAGCTCGCACTCAGGTTGATTGAGCGAGCTGGATGAAACACAGGTGAGGCAAGGGTTGGCGAACCCGACAACAAAGAGAGTCAGCAGTCGATGTAGGCGACACAAACTAAATAGCAGCGTAAAGTGATGCTAACCGGGTGGTGGTGCGACCTCGAGTGGTCAACTCGAAATTGATGAGGACTTGATGCAGTTGATACTCGCGGATCCGACGAGTTGGAAAGCCGGGCTTAGTGATGTTAGCTGCGTGAAGTGGCACCGGGCACCCGGGTTGGTTCAATTGACAAGAACAAATGATTTCCTTTGCAGGTGAGTGAACTAAGGTGAGGTGCATAGTAATTAGATCAAGCACTTAAAGGGCGGTGAGGGTGACAATGGCAGCCATGAGGTGGACTGAGGAGTTAATGCTGAAAGGGAATTGTAGAGAAGCAAAGAAATCTACTAGGAGGAGATGATCTTGAGCATATCGATGGAGTTTAGGGATTCTTACTAAGGGCCAAACTTTAGGATATCGACTCATTCTACAATCAAACAATTCCAAGGGAGGAAGCAAGCAATATTTCATTTAGCATTATCAAAAACAATAATCATGGAGGCGTTTATATAGCTCCATACAATCGACACAATAAAAGAAAAATACAATATAACATAATTTTCTTACACAAACGAGAAACTATTAGACGCCATGCCTAAAATAATAATCACAAAATAGATACAACTCATACAGAATAATTATAAGAAATAAAAATTATCCCAAAATAGAATCTTCCATTAGTGAAACCAATCAAAATGAAAGGGAAGATTTTCAATCTGCCATGTTAGCAATCCTTAGCAGCAATCTTTCTAAATCTGTCCTAACTAGCAGTTGATCCAGATCGAAGCAATGTGACTAAATCTCGAGCACCGGTGATAAATCTTATCAGGAATGAATCAATGGTCAGTCGTGGTGCCCCCATCACATGCACAGTAACATGACTGTTCAGGGCCTTGAGTATCATGTAGATTGTTTTATCTTTATTGCTTTCTTTCAATGCAATGTCTTTGTAATTTAGTGGCCTGCACAGTAAGTCATGGAAGTTGTACATGTGAACTTCATTTAATCTCCCCATACCTTGCAGTTGGAGAACCTGATTCATCCTGTACTTCTATGTTATTTATTTTCTAATTAGCTATACAGCAATTTTCATATAGATCCATATTGTCAGTTTGGATTGGCAATATGAGCATGGTGAAGGTCCATAATTTCTTTCTTGTAAGGCAAACTCTGTTCTTTGACTGATTATAAGTGTGGCTTGGTACAACAAGTTTAGATATTAATTACCGAGCAGCCACATGCATCATATATTGAATGTGCTACCATAATAATGGCAGGACAGTCTCGTTGTCTTCTCAATAGGTATTTGATTACTTTATTACTGTATAAAAATACATTTTTAATTCTTCATGTTCTGGACAGTTAAGACTCTAGTATTGATTATTTTTTTTCAAGTAATCAATTCAATTCTTCTTCAAACTTTTGTGCTCGTGTATTTACTTCATTTGCTTTACAGAGCACCTAATGAATATTCACATTGAGACCATGTTTTAGGTACAAGGATGGATAACTGGTGGATTGAAAGATTTTTCTATAACACGCTCATCCGTTGAGTGGGGAATACCTGTGCCAACTGATACTAAACAAACTATCTATGTTTGGTTTGATGCTTTATTAGGGTAAGGTTATCTTGCAATTATTTCAAACAAAATGGCAATGATATTGAATTTTCTTGTCCTTGAAATTGTACATTGTTTTTGCCATCAACTATAACATAAACGTCAATATCAAAAAAAAAAGCTATAACATAAATGGATGGTTGCATACAATGATTATCCTCCCCCACCCTTGAAAATGTGGAGCCTTTGGCATGGAGGTGCTCTTTTTTGTATATTTTTTTATTTTGCTGTCTACTACAACATCACAACTGTCATAGTACAGCTGGCTTTATGATTGCTTTTTAGGAATTTGTCATCTTAAGTTGTTCTATCTTTTTGTACAAGATATGGTTCCCAAAGCAAATTACATGCTCAATATGCACGGTTAAGACTGCAAACATAAAATCGTCGTCAACCTAGGAATTTTTTAAATAGTATGCTCTAAAATACGAGTTTTTTTTTAGTCATATCATGCATTCTTACATGTTATTCCCCTTTGACACAGTATCTTTCCAGATGAGTCCGATTGAGTTAGTGTTGCTCAACCATTAGCACATTGAAAAGAAATTCGGTGCTTCTACTTAGTCCTTCACTGTGTAGGATTCCCAATTTATTAATTGGTGCCTTGCTTCCTCTCATCTCAATAAAGGTAGGACATCCTATTAAGAAATTCCGTGCTTCTACTAAGTCCTTCACTGTGTAGGATTCCCAATTTATTAATTGGTGCCTTGCTTCCTCTCATCTCAATAAAGGTAAGACATCCTATTAAGAAATTCTTAGTTTCAGGTACTGCTTCCTTTTCTCCCATATTGCAGTGACTCTAATTACTTTACAATATTGAAAGATTTGTTGAAATTAGGCTTAGAGAGCTGATTTTAATTTAAGCATCCCGAATCATTTCATGCCTACAAGGCTACAGTACTTTTTCCTTGTGATAATCAACTGTGTGAAAGCATATCAGATACTTGAAATCCACTTTTTGAGCATCATTCACTTCAGATAATCCCCATCTTGCTTAGTTTGAGTTTTCTCATAAAGTCCAGCTGTTCCATCAGTTCATTTCTTTGTGGAAAATGCAATTTAATTTTGATGACACTTATTGCAGCTGCATAGTCTCTGTCGGGATTTGAACTTGTCATCTCTAGCTCACAATGAATTGCCAGTTGTTTGTCACTTAACTGTTAAGTATTAGAGCTTGACATAAACTATTATGTATTTGCTGTTTGTGAAGATATATCTCAGCTTTACTTGATGAAGGGGTGCATCCAAGTCTAGAAAAAGCTGTTGTTGCTGGATGGCCTGCCTCATTACATTTGATAGGAAAGGTACGAGGGTTCCTTGTTGGACATGCATATTTGTCATTTGTTTCCAGATCATACGTATTGCATAATGTATATAATGTCTATCTATGTATGCATTTCAGTGAGTATTAGAATACATTACAGAATACCAAATTCAGTGTCCGATGAAACCATGCTTTCTTTCAATGAGACTCATAGACATCTTTATTATTATTGTAGGCCTTTACTTCTACTTCTTAATCCATGCGAAAATAGTATACTTTTAAATTTATTTATATGTTATTCCACCCTTTCTTCTTATATCAAGCTACAGTATGTACTTAATGTCTCACTTGGGCTTCTACAGGACATTTTGCGGTTTCATGCAGTTTATTGGCCCGCTATGTTAATGTCAGCCGGAATAAGTCCTCCAAAAATGGTGTTTGGGCATGGTTTCCTAACAAAGGTAATACTACTTTGTTATACTTTATTTCTATAGCAGTCTTGATTATTAGCCTTGTTAACTTTGATGAAATCATTATATGTAAAGTTTGCTGGTTTATCTATCCTGTTGCATTTCTGTGAAATCTTTTATCCTTTCTTACTTGTGGGAGTCTTAGGTGTGCAACACATAGACTTACTATTTGTGCACAATGAACAGAAATTAGGCAAGTGGCATACGGCAAACTAACGCTCTCTGAAACTGTGTTAAAAAGTAAATCGATAATAGAATATAAAGAAATTAAACAAAACCGTGGCTCCATGCTGAACTAGCAGTGCATTCGCACATTTTGTATCAGTGCAAGATAAAATAATGCCACAGGCTGCAGAATTGAAAGCCAGAACTGTTATAATATCCATAAACAAAAACACATTTTGGAGAGTTGGTGAGTAACCTGGGTAACTTCAATCATTTGCTAATATGAAATGCTTTTGCATTTCAGATGCGAATTGCAAATAGTTTCAGAATATTAAGATTTAGGATCCTAACGTCCAGATTTGTTATCCGCTCACAAGCAATTATAACGATAATTTTATAGGAGATGAACTCTGGAACTGTGATAATAACATAAAAAAATGATAATTTTATAGGAGAGAGAAGAACAGTGTAACACCAATTGGTGGGACACCTGATGGCATGTTTATGGTTTATTCTATATTTGTTTGATGCTAATTGAGAGATTAATATGAAATAGTTTTATTTGATTGAGGATTGTTATATTGTTTGTTACAGATTTGATTTGATTCTAGGCCAATTTGGGAAACAAAATATTGGCTATAATTTTTGATTTTGTATTTTTTTAAGTTGATTGTATTTGAAAATTTATTTTCCACACTTAATTTATTTCCTTAATATCATACAATGAGATCTCTATATAAAGAAGTCTCTTATTGAAATAGTTAGAGTGATGCGGGATAGATGAATGAAAGTATAGTTCTATAGATCAGCAAACTCGAATAGTAGATTAATCACAAACTAATATAAGAATTTTAGAATTTAATCTTGTGATGACTAAGAAATTATTTAATCACACAAAAATAATTCATTGAAATTTTAATTAAATTGAATGGAAAGTAATTAAAAAATTATTTTCTCAAATCAGGGCTAAGTTAGATTTCCAATAAATTAGAAATAATAGAACAGGTTAAATGTTCTCACAAAGTTATAAACTAACAATGATTATTTACTCTCAATAATGCGGAGCAATTTTGAACAAAATTTCAAATGAGCAAAGAAATATACAATTGTCGAATTACCAAATTAATTAGTTCACTAAAATTCATTCCTGAGTCACGAAGTTAGGGAACCAAGATGTAATTTTCCAATTAATTGTTGCTTCTAGGTTTGCAAGTTGTTCGTGTAGTGTAAGTTTGCACAAGACGGAACATGGCCACTAAGGTTGACCCACCTGTAGTTGTGGAGGGTTGGCCAGGGTTGGCCAGGGTTGGCCGAGCGGCTCATCCCGGCGCTGGAGGGACATGGGTGTGGTGACGGACGGAGTCTGGCAAATGGCAGAAGCCTCGTGCTGGCTCGTTGTGTAGGCAGAACTTGCACATACACGACGTGACGCAACTTGGATGATCCGCTGAGGCGACTTAATAGATGTCAGTCAACAAGTTTTGTTACCAAACGATGAAGTGGGCTTCACTTGCTAAAGATGCGGCATGGTCCGACCAAGGCAAGGTTGTTTGCGGAGGGGACAAGTTGACGGAGAATGTAGTTGTGGTGTGATGAAAACCGATATAGTGGAATAAAGTGAATGCTAAGCGGGGATTGAGGGAGGCGAAGGAGGAATTGATCTGAAGGAGATGAGCTTCAGTAGATAAATGGAATTTAGAGATTCTCATCCAAAGCCCAAGATCTTCCTTATCTGAGATATCGATTCATTCCATGTTAATTCATTTCAAAATTAGATAATTCAAAGAGTGGAGGCAAACATTATTTTATTCAGCATTAAAAAGATACGATAATGGGAAGGGATTTATATAAACCTCCATACAGACCAACACAATAAAAGAAAATTATGTAATGCCATATTTTTTACATAAATGAGAATATTAAATATCATACTTAAAACAACACAAGCAAAATAGCAAATAACTAATACAACATAACTGCAAATAAATAAAAAATTAATCCCAAATAAATTAGTCATTTTAGCAATCTTCAGCTGTCAGCTTTTGAAATTTGTCTCTCATTAGTCGATTCAAATCAAAGTAATACGGTCACATCTTAGCCATCGATAATGAACTCCAAGAAAAATAAATTGATGATCGATCGTGGTATCCCCGCCAATTCTATGCTGACGGGAAAGATTCAATCCTGTCGAGTAAGAGTACACTCTACTATGATATCCTCTAGTTGATCTTGATTAAGTTAGCAGCTCATTTCTAGTGATCCATGAATACTCGGACAGTGGTGAACCTTTCTACCGAACTAAATAATGCTAGTATCCTCAATTCTTGGTAGAAATTATTTGCTTAATAAAGGCTCAGGTAAGAGTTCACTCTTCAATAGGTGCTGAAGGCTCAGGTAAGGGTTCACTGTTCATTGAGTATTATTGTTGGCTCCCTGTATATCATCAATCTTAAATATTGAAAGTTGAAGTAATGTCATATTTTGATGGCAAATTAACAATATATGCATTCGTTTAATTTTTTTTTTAATTTCAAATGGACCAGCTCTGCGTGCTTATAATTTTTTAACAATTGTAAATGAGAACAACTCGAGCCAAACTCAAGTTATCACATAGTCGCCTTCTGAAAATTCCTCCATTCGCCTATGATAATCTTCTAATTTTTATAAGTATCATTGGTGGTACTTATAGTCTTGTTATTTTCTTTAAGCAGTTCTCTAACATGCTGTGTAAATGACTCAGCAGACCCAGATATTTTAGCATGTATAGGTAGTGGAATGAGATTTATCAGAACCCTAGGCTTATAGCTTTGCACATTCTCAAAAGGACTAATGCGCACAAATTTATTGACAAAATTATTATATGAAAATTAAACATGAGATACGACAAGGTCCTAATTTCTCTTATTTTCTCCCACCAAATAATGAAGTCGGTTCCCCAAACTCTTATTGATTATTTTTATTTGACCATCAGTCTCTGGGTAAAAGGCAGTAGAAAATTTCAATTTGGTACCTAACATGTCCCACAGGATTTTCCAGAAGTAAATAATGAACTTCGTGTCCCTATCAAATACCATCAAATTGAGTATCCTATGTAATTTAATGACCTCATTGAGAAATAAATTAGCAATCTTAGAGGCATCCAAAGTTTTGGGATAAGGTAAGAAATGTGCCATCTTCGAAAAGTAGTGTCAGATATCGTGTAACCAGAAGATGAAATATATGCTGAGATCTTTTCGAGGGAGATCTAGCATAGGTAAAGGTGTATAGAATCTAGCATTTTGCTTTTGCTATTTCACAATTGCACAAGTTCAACACTGGTTAATTATATACACTTCTCATGTGACTTGGCTAATAAAATTGGCTCTCTACGACCTCAATTGTTTTATTTCATCTAAAGTTATTTGCTAGATTACCTGTCTGCAACTCTGAAATGAGGAAGTCCCTCATCATAGTTCACGATAGAAATAGCTTAGAATTACAAAAAAGATGATCATCTTCAATGAAGAAGTCAACTAACTCTCGAGATTAACCATCTCTGATGACAGTATAAATGGTTCCAAAGTCGGGACATTTCTTGTAAGATTCAATGAACTCGTCGAATCCCGTGACTTCTATACTTATAGGTCCTGTTTGGTTGGAGGCCAGACTATGGCCAAAATGGCCTTCAACTATTTTATTAAAAAAATAATAATAAAAAATTAAATATAATGTTTTAAAAATTATATAGATATAATATAAAATAATTTTTTTATATTAAATTTATGTATTTAGAATGAAAAATAAAAAAATTATTTAATAAAATAGTTGGAGGCCATCTTGGCCATGACTATGGCCAAGATGATCTCCAACCAAACAGGGCCATAGTGTATAAGAGTGAGACTCGGCAGCTCAAAGCATCTGCAACTTTATTTTCAACTCTTGCTTTATGTTTAGGTACGAAAGTTTACTCTTTTAAGAACTTAGCCCATTTCGCAGTCTCAAATTTAGTTTCTTTTGTGAATTCGGATACCTCAAGGCCTCGTGATTAGAGAATAGAATGAATTTATGAAGTAAGAGATAATGTCACTAGTACCTTAAGGCTTACACTATGACATATTACTCCTTATCGTATGTTAAATGCTTCATAGTTTTGCTCAGTTTCTCACTATAGATAGCTACAAAGTGATTCTCTTGGGATAATACATCTATGCCAACTTTTGAAGCATCACATGAAACCTCAAAGATTTTCAAAAAATCTAGAAGTCTCAAGACAAAAGTTTTAATCATTTTAGCCTTTATTTCTTCGAAGACTTCAACAGTAGCCTTCGTTTATTCGAATGATCTCTTTTGAATACTATCAGTAATTGAGGTCACGATGCTAAATTTATGAATAAACTTACGATAGAAAGTCGCTAGTCCATAAATGCTACTTTGATCATGAATATTTTGAGGAACTAACCTATGATGCTTACTTTTTCAGGATCAATTAATAAACCCTCAGATGACACTATAAAACTTAGAAAGATAACTCAGTCAGTCATAAATACGCACTTCTTATTCACATAGAGACTTTATTTTCTTAAGGCTTTGTAGATCTGGGAAAGGTGTATAAGATGATCTTTGTTAGTCCTTCTGTTGATCAGAATGCTATCGAATTTGATCATGGTGAAAATGCTAATAAATGGTCACAGAACTTAGGTCATTAGCCTCATAAAAAAGTTAGGAGTGTTGGATAACCCAAAGGGCATAACCAATTTCTCATAGAGGCCATCGTGTCTTGAAGGTTGTCTTCCATTCATCCCCAAGACGAATTCAAACTTGATGATAGCTACTTATGAGATCAATCTTTGATAAGTTAGTAGCTTCAGCCATCATATCAAGTATATTATTAAGATGGGGGATGGGAAAGCGATATTTCATTGTGATTTTATTGATGACATAATTGTTCACACACATCTTCCTCGATCCGTCTTTCTTTGGGGTCAAAAGCGCTAAAAAAATGCAAGGACTAAGTTTCTATTGGATGAATACGTTCTAAAGCGGATAATTTACTTGCCTTTTAACTTCGTGTGTTCAGTGAGATTCAAGCAGTAGTGTGAAAGGTCCGGTGGCTTCGCCCCGGGCACAAGATCAATTGCATGTTGTATATCTCACAATGGGGGATAAGTGATCAGGAAGATCGTTTAGGAACACATCAACAAACTTTTTAAGTATTTGAGTTACTTTGGGTGGGGTTCAACCGAATCACTCTACTTAACAGCAATGATCCAGATTAAGGAAGTTTCATCGACCTCCTTGAAAGCGATGTCCGATATTATCTGACGCGGCACACCGAAGCATCACCAGATTCACGGATTATCCTTGAATTGATTTTTGAATGGCCTAGCCAAGGCATTCAACAAAACATTGGTGAAATTGCTAAGAAAGTTCATTATAAAAAATAAACGCAAGTGGCATAATAAACCGACAAAAGCATTATGGGCTTACCAAACAACATTCAAAACTCTGACAAAGGTAACACCATACTACCTGGTGTTCAGAGCTGAAGTCGTACTACTGCTAGAGGTTAACCTCCCCTCTTTGTTGATGGCTTTTAACCTTAACTTATCAATTGATAGCAATGCATGTGTAAGACTTGCAAAATTGAATACGCTAGATAAAACACATCTCCAAACCCTCCAAAATCTTAAAATAATCAGGCAAGAATGACAAAAGTCCATGACAAAATGTTGTGATCGCAGAGCTTTGTTTTGGGAGAACTCGTGTTCGTCAGATGTTGCCTAATTATCCCCTACAAATGTGTGGGACGAAAATTTGAAGCCAACTTGGACGGATCGTATATTATCGAAAAAGCATACAAAGGAAGTGTAGGATTATGTATCATGTCTAGAGTAGGGCAAATAGACATTAAAAATTTTATATTTAATTTATTTAATATAAGTAATTAGTGCAATAACTCAAAAATACAGGTAATATGAGGATTAAGGCAAGCAGAAGCAAATAATAATGCAAGTAAGAAAAGAAAATCTAAGAAAAATTTGCTTCACTTGATCTTTAATGCGTGATCATTTCACACTAACTTGATTCAATCTCAATCCAGCCTTCATTTATGAGGTACAAATACATCTTCCTCTTTCAAACTTAATCAGAAATAATATATATTTAATAATTCTATGATAAAAAATATTAAAATCTAATATTACCAGTAAGGAACCAACAATCTCTATTTTTTATGTTTGTTAACTTATTTAAGTTAGAAGAATAAATCATATACAAATGAAATATTACACAAAGAAACCCCCCTAAAAAAGAAACTCTCCCTCAAATAAATGTCAACTAATTTCTTTTTGAGTGGAGTTTCGTATCAATATTTCTTGAAATGTTTTGGTAGAGTTTCCCTTAGAAAATTAAGTAAAAAATGACTAGTGAAGCACAATGCAATATTATGACATACACAACAACAGCCATTAATAAACATGATTTGCTGAAATATATGAAATGCTTATCATCTATATAAAGGAACTCAGAGCAAAAGTAAAAACTAATTTTAAATACTGAAGTTTACTCATACTCAAAATAATTGTAAAAATAATATTTTGGTACCCTACATAGAGCAATCTAATGTTCATTAGATATAATATAGGATTTACACAACATCCTATCTAGAAATCTACACATAAACATATCCAATTCATGCTATAATAAATATTAGGGGTAATTCCACTTAGGCACGTGAGATTTACTCGACTTGCCATGCAGGTCCACAATTTTGAAAAATAGTCAGATAGGTCCCCAAAACTTACTGTATAGGTCATTGTGGTTCTTAATATTTATAAAAAGCTTCCAATAAGATCCAATTAAATGCTTTCCATTAAAAATTCCGTTAAATCAAAATTTTAACTAAAAAATCATAAAAAAATTTTAATGTGAAATTACAATTGTACTCTTGGTCCTTGCTGCAACAAAGGCAAAACTTTTAAATAAAAAAAATCTTATTAATCCACCATTGTTATTTAAACATTGTTGGATTCGTACTTTGATACTTAAGCTCATACAATCCATTTAACAATCATATTTATGCTTTATCTAGACTTGTACTTACATATGAGGTTAATGACCAAAAAAAACATAATTGTGTACATCCAATCCTGAATGACACTTGTGTATCTTTATACGATTATCAAACTCATAGAAATTATACTTTAACCAGCTAAACAAGATTAAGGACTGCATGATAAACATAATTTCGTTATTCTATCCGATTAACAATGATCATTCAAAAGACAAATCCGTATTATAATACAACCTAATTAATAGTTGCACAGATATCAAAATCTGACGAGAATACATTGTCATATTCATGTATGATATAAAGTACCAACTTTGAAATTTGCATAACGGACGAGAGTATCTTCTTAATCTTTTACTGTCACACTCAGCAACTTATATAGTATTGTACGTTTCTATGGTATCATTTATTTGTTTGGGAAAAACTGTACCAGAGATACAGGTAGGTTAACATCATCAATATTGGTTAACGGAAGTTTGATGCTACTTTCGACATGTATGATTTGGATTTCAACTGTGTACTGATTGTACTGGTGCACATATCTTAGACTCTCTTCTTACGTTGATATATTATGTTTGAAAATCTTCGTTTATGCCATCTTTGGTTGTACTATACATTTATTTCTTTCCTTTACACACAAGAAAGTTCTGAAACCTCTGGGTACTATTTTATTTGAAAATCTTTCTGCTTATGGCATATGTATGCATATTGTTTTATCGAAGTTAATATAACATACAGAAGTTTGAACAATGATCAGGGAAGGAGCTTTCCTATTAAGATCAAATTTACTCGATTTCACAGCGCCGCAGCATAAATTTTATTGCTAAAGTTTCTTTGGTTTTTTTGATCCTAATGTTTCGTACAGAATTTCCATGATTAAAAAGTAAAATACTAATATTTGTTTGTCCTTAGAAGGGCATGCAGGTGATCATGCTCTTTGGAAATCTTACTCATTTTTATTTTCATATCATGCAGTTTGCTTTTTATTTTGAAATTTTTAGGATGGCTTGAAGATGGGCAAATCGTTAGGAAACACAATAGATCCAAAAGATCTGGTGGATCAGTTTGGACCGGATGCTGTGAGATATTTCTTCTTGAGGGAGGTTGAGTTCGGCAATGATGGGGACTATTCAAACAAGCGCTTCATCAACATAAACAATGCACATCTAGCTAATACAATAGGTATATTTTTTTTTTTATTCTTTAATATTTCCATTAGTAATATTACTTTGAGCATTTTTTTTCTTGAATATCGACCAAGTCCTATCGTAGCGTAAGATTTGAAATTATTATCTGGTAAGTGAAGTATCAATGGAAATTTTGTCTGTTTTGTTTTAATAATATTATTATGTCAATCATTTATATTTAAACATCCATACATCTATATTAAGATTATAAAAATTAGGGTAAATTGCATCTGGGACCCTGAGGTCGGAGAAAATGTAAAG
The DNA here is from genome assembly GCA_002786265.1 of Apostasia shenzhenica. Taxonomy (NCBI): domain Eukaryota; kingdom Viridiplantae; phylum Streptophyta; class Magnoliopsida; order Asparagales; family Orchidaceae; genus Apostasia; species Apostasia shenzhenica. Next base: position 4,317,391 of record KZ452037.1, on the reverse strand, counting down.
TGGTCCCAATTTTAGAAAATTTGTAAGGCAGGTCTCTTAGGTTTAGGTATGATTTATATGAGCACATAGGTCTCCCAAGTATAGTTTGTATAAGTACATTGGGCTTCCAGTTTGATTCTCATCCTATAATCTTTCTCTTTTTATTTTCTTGAAGTCCTATTGCGACTCAAGCCCATACTCTTAACTTAAAATTTTTTTTTTGGGGAATGAAATATCTTAAGTAGATCTTGGGTAGCTTGAAAATTTCAAGAATAAAAGTCATTTACATTTTAATATGATTGTAACATTTAATACCAAATGTACTAGTACAGGCATACTTAGGGGGCTTATTTTGAAAAAAATTTAAAATTGAGACCACTTTGCGTTCTCTCACCAATCTTAAGGACCCAGATGCAATTTATCCTAAAAATTATATAATTAAATTGTTGGGATAGTTCTTAAACGAGTTCTTACAATTACACATCTGACTTCCCCAAATGGGGAGAGGGATCCCAATGATGAGAGACGGTTCAAGGTAAAATCAAGCGTAATGAAGGTGATATTGGTGGGCAGATCATTGGTATGCACATTATCTAAAGTATAACTTGGAGCGATTTCTTACTATCTTTTAATTGGACCTAACTATTGCTGAACAGGAAATCTGCTGAACCGCACACTTGGACTCCTAAAGAAAAACTGCCAATCCACCTTGGCTGTTGATTCCACATTTGCAGAAGGAAACATGTTCAGAGACACAGTAGAAAATTTGGTAACGTTTACCAATAATATTATATTGAAATTTTCTTATAAATTTTTTGAATCAGTTTCTTTAGCCATTGAGAGTCAATCCAGATTGACAATGATCCTTCTATTCTTAGTTTTTGCTTAGAGATCTATGTACGTTCTCATAGGTGTGCAGTTTTGTAGGTGAAGAAAGCCAAGATCAATTATGAGAACCTTTCATTATCATCAGCTTGCGAGTCTATCTTAGAGATAGGAAATGCTGGTAATCTTTACATGGATGAACGGGCTCCATGGTCTCTTTTTAAGCGAGGAGGCTCTAGTTCGGAAGCCGCTGCAAAGGTAATAAATGCAATGTGTATACATTTTGATTAAGTAAAATGTAGTTATTTTCATTAGACGTTCTTCATGTACATAGAACTGATGTTCTATTTAACTAGACTTGTATTTCTGAATATTTTCCATGCATGCATTTGTTTTGCTGAATGGTGGCTCTGATCAGAGGTGTTATACTAGATTTGGCATATTTATGAATGCTTGCTATAGGTCTTTGTTAAAACAAAGTTCTATATAAGGTTTAAAATCTAGTTGACTCCATTTGAGGAAATCCAAACCATTTCATTTTTGGGATAAAGTATCATATTTTCTCCAGTTGAATGTACATTTTTGGTCTTAAGATGTGTATATAATAGGAAAGAAATTTATGTTATGGAGAATGTCAAATAAAATTAATGAGTGTATGAAAAGTTATAATAAAATTAATTTTTTATATTTATTTTGTATACGATGGGATGTAAAATTAACTTTTTTTTTAAGAAATAAAAGAAGTCGTAACAAGTAATCGCTAATTTTGTCTATTTCCAAACAAACCCATGGTGACTAATGTGACAATAGACGATTTTTTTAAATGCAATAGATATATCAAAGCATCAAAAGATAAATTTAACTTTGGAGAACATTATATAGTTTGAAGAAAATAAATGGCTATTTTTTCTTATTTTGAATCATGAAATAACCAAATGACAAATCAAGATTGTTCATTTAGTTGCCGCCAGCAAAACTAACATCGTAAAAAAGATGATTTTTTTTATGGGGAAAAAGAAGATTTGTTAATGAAAATAAGAACTTGTATTTTCCTTTCAGTGATGCCCAAGTACCCAAATTGAATAAAACTTTATAGTCTTACAATCATACCCATGTTTGCCTGCAGGACCTTGTTCTTATACTGGAAGCAATGAGGATTATGGCTGTGGCTTTATCTCCGGTTGCTCCAGGCCTATGTTTGAGAATATACACACAGCTAGGGTTCACACAAGATCAGTTTGAAGCAGTAACATGGGTATATATATGTTCTTTCACCTGGTGAAGTTAGTATGTGTGTGTGTGTATAAGATATGTATGTATGTATGTATGCATGCATTCAATGTTCATAATAATTCGGTAAATTCCATCCAAATTCATTGTGGGTCACCAAAAGATGTAGGCCCTAAAAAATTTAAATGTTACCAAAGATGCATGGACACCTCTATACAACTCGATGTAACATGTCCTATTATGTTCCCGTATCGCATGCATACTTTCTAAGTGTTTGTTCAATATTGAGTAAAAATTAGGATAAGTTACACTATCATATAAGTATTAATTAATTAATTAATTATTATGTTATTTAACGTGTTTTATTGTGTCTGTGTTCTATATTTTAGAAAGTTGTGTCACTATGTAGTGTCATGTTCCCATATCATGTTTGTGCTTCCTAGAATGTTGCACATTCTCCAAATTGATTGTCCATTCAATATAGTTCCTTTTAGTATTGCGTCTGTTAGTAGACAACTAAATGACCGATTGTCGTCAACCCTACCACTTCTCTAGTCTGTCTGTTCACCTTGCCCTCAGCAATTTTTTAAGATTTTGTCTGCTTGAAATTGATAAATAGCAGAGATCTTAATCAACTTGAACCAAAATAGTCATAATCCATAACTTTGATCTCGAGTTAAAGTTCAACCGCTTGAACTCAAACTCCCATGCCAACTAGGGTTCATTACTTGTGACGTCCCCCTTTCGGGACACCACGACAAGTGAGTTAAATCATAAGGGAGATTATACATAGAAACATTTAACTTTAACAAAACAGAAGTGTTTAACACAAGCAGCGGAAACAATATAATTTAAATGACAAGCTGAACTACAAGAAACACGTTTAACACACGTTTATTTATTTACAGGCCATAATATACATATGACTTTATACAACAAGAAAAAGTTCAAATCAAAATATAAATCTCCCTTAATTTAGTGCTCGTAGATCCCTTGTGTGCCTCTTTCTTCACCAGTACCTGCCAATAAAGGCATTAATCTACCGACCCCAGGACTGAGTAGGCAATAAGCACTAACTTGCTATTTGCTAAATAAAAACTATTTACAAGTAAATATATATTATTCTTTCTTATCAGCATCAATAACAAATAGTCATGGCAATTTAACAGTCATAACATAAATGTTGATTTCACATTAACATGTAAGATTAATAATACACTGCAAATCCTTTTTATTCTTTATACATTTATCTTTCGGGCTCCAGTTTCTTGGATTATGCCTCAACTGCCTCTTTTTACCAATACATTTACATAGGATCCTTGGCAACTCCTATACCCCGCAAATGGAGGAGTGCCACATATACAATCATTCTCGATATTTGGTAGGTTGTTTACACATCTTGGCAATCATCCCCGATATTTAGCCGGTTACCATATCATTTAGCTCGGGACATAACCGCGACAAAAAATCTTTTTTAGTTCATTGTCGAATTTTAAAAACATTTTTATAATCACATTTAGTTGTTCAAGTTCACAAATTATATTTTGCCTTTAAACTTGATAAACAACTCAATAATGCACTAAATACATATTATCATGCTCTTGACATTCTTGTAGATTTATTTCAGCCTAATGAAATATAAAACAATGTTCTATTTTACGATTAATTAATCATCAAAAATTATGCATATAACAAATTATTATGAAAAAAAAAATTTCAGTAACATAAATTTAACTATAAAACAAACATTCAACTATACATGCCCTTTTTAATTCAACATAACGCATTAAATCATGTATATCAAATTAATTAATTAATGGGTACATTTAATTTAATAAAGAACTTAGAACTCTTGCCTACCTCTTATACGGTATGTTAATAACTCGATAAAGGCTGAGAAATACGTGCAGAATTTGGACGAGAAATTCAGCTTCAATTCTTCTTCCTCCTCTTTTTCTTCTTCTTCTTCCTCTTCCTCTTCCTCTTCCTCTTCTTCTGCTTCTCCTGTTACGGGTGCTGTCGCCGCTGCTGCTGTCGCTGGGCTTGGCGGAAACCGGACGGGCCTATAGAAAGAAAACCGAGAGAGCGAAGGAGAATTTTTTTTCCTTCTATTCAATCGCACGGACGACATGCGGAAAAGGGCAGAGGGAAGGTGGTGCGCACTGTGCTTATCCCATTTGATAGAAACTTGCATTTTGATCCCCCTATTTTCTCTCTTATAAACAGGTCCAAAAATTATTTCTTTTAAGTCCAAAATAAATTTTAATTTTTAAACTCTAAATTTCTTTGGGCGTCACAATTCTCCCCACCTTTGAAGAATTTTGTCTTTGAAATTAAGCCAAGAGATTTGGATAAGACTTTCTCATTTCATTTTCAGAGTCCCAGGTTGCTTATTTCTCAGTTTGATTGTTCCATAAGACTTTAATCATAGAAATCTTTTTATTCCTTAATCGTCTGACATCTCTTGCTAAGATTCTGATTGGATCCTCTTTATAGCTCAAATTTGACTTTATTTTCATCTACTTTGGATCAAACTGAACCACTTGTGAAGGATCTGGAATATATTTTCTCAATATTTATATATGAAAAACATCATGTATTCCTTTCAATTCAGATGGTAATGCAAGTTTATAAGCTACAACCCCAACTCTTTCTATAATTGGAAAAAGTTCAATATAACGAGGCTTTAACTTACTAGCTTTTTCAAGCCATACTACACCTTTCATTGGGCTCACTTTAAGAAATACTTAATCCCCCACTTCAAATTCTATTTTCTTATGTCTAGCATCATAATACTTTTTCTATTTTTCTTGAACCGTGTGCAGTTTCTCTCGTATGAATTTATCTTTTTAGTAGTTTCATTAACTAATTGAGGTCCCAAAATAGCTCGATTTTCACCTTCATATCAGAACAATGGTGATTGATATTCCCTTCCATATAAAGCTTAATAGGGTGTCATCCCGATACTGGATTGATAACTATTATTATAAGTAAATTCTATCAACAGAATATGTGTTTTCTAACCTCCTCCAAAATTCAGCACACATAATCGTAGCAAATCCTCAAGCGTTTGATTCTTTCTGTCTGACCATCAGTCTGAGGATGAAGTATTGTACTAAATTTTAACTTTATACCAAATGCTTGATGTACTTTCTGCCAAAATTGAGAAGTAAACTTTGAATCTCGATCTGATATAATAGTCGATGGTATCTCATACAATCTTACAATCTGATTCACATAAATTTTGGCTAATTTATTAGTAGAATTAGTAGCTTTGATTGGCAAGAAATGAGCTGATTTAGTCAATCTATCAACAATCACTCAAATAACATCATGTCATTGTTGTGATCTTGATAATCCAACTACAAAATCCATAGCCACTTCTTTCCATTTCCACACAGGAATAGACAATGATTGAAGTAGACCTGGAGGTCGTTGATGTTCACCTTCAACTTGTTGACATGACATACACTTACTGATAGTTTCAGTCACATCATTCTTCATACCAGGTCACCATACCTTATGTTTCAAATCATGATACATCTTATTTATACGTAATGAATAATATATTTTTTTCCATGAGCTTCTTGTAATAGCACATGTTTGAGGTCATCAATATCTGGTATACATAGTCTGTTTCTATATTTCAATAATTCTTTATTATCAATGTTGCAATCATTATGTTTTCCTTATTCAACTCTCTTGATAATCTTTTGAATAAACGGATCTTTATTCTAACTTTCCATTACAAGTTGAAGCCATTCAAGCCTAACTGTTAATTGACTTAAAAATACCTGACATTCACCTTTAATTCTGTCCAGAGACAACTGCGCCATCTCAAGTGCCATTAATTGTTTATCTTTTTGTAAAGCTATCATACTCAAATTAGTTTTTCTACTTAAGGCATCAGCTACTACATTAGCTTTACCTAGTTGATACATAATTTTCAGGTCATAATTTTTAATTAATTCAAGCCAACGCTTTTGTCTTAGATTCAACTTCTTCTGAGTGAAGATATATTTCAAATTTTGATAATCTGTATAAACTTCACACTTTACCCCATATAAATAGTATCGCCAGATCTTTAGTGCAAAACAATTGCCGCTAATTTCAAATCATCATGTGCTCGTAGCTGTCGTGATGCATAAGTTATGACCCTGTCATGTTGCATAAGAACATATCCCAGCCCTTGGAATGACGCATCACTATCGATCTGAAACTCGTCACTACCCTCTGGTAAAGCTTAACACTGGAATTGAAATGCGGCATTCTTTCAGTCTTTGAAAACTAGCTTCACAGTCTGCATTCCAATCAAATTTAACTGCTTTTTGTATTAGTCTTGTAAGTAGCAATGCAATCCGTGAAAAATCTTTTATAAATTTACAATAGTAGCCAGTCATTCCCAGAAATTTTTTTATTTTCGTTACACTGATTGGTCTTGCCCATTCCATAATTGCAGAATTTTCTGTGGATCAACATATATTCCTTCTGCACTAATAACATGACCCAAAAAATTCACACTAGATAACCAAAATTTACATTTTGAGAATTTTGCATGCAGTTTCTTTTCCCTTAACTTCTGTAACACCAAGTATAAATGTTTTGAATTCTCTTCTTGATTCTTTGAGTATATCAGTATGTCATTTATAAAAATTATAACAAACTGATCAAGATAAGGTTGAAATACTCTATTCATTAAGTTCATAAATACTGCATGAGCATTCGTTAATCCAAATGACATTACTAAATATTCATAATGCCCTTATCTGATTCTAAATACTGTTTTAGGAATATCTGTTTCTTTTATCTTCAACTAATAATATCCAGATCTTAGATCAATCTTTGAAAATATGGAAGCTCCTTGTAATTGATCAAATAGATCGTCAATTCTGGGTAAAGGATATTTGTTCTTAATTGTCACTCGATTTAATTCACGGTAATCTATATACATTCGTAGACTACCATCTTTCTTCTTTATAAACAATACCGGTGCACCCCACGGCGAAATACTTGGACGAATATAATCCTTATCTAATAGTTCCTACAACTGATTTTCAGTTCTTATAACTCAGCAATTGCCATTCGATAAGGGCTTTAGAAATGGGTTTCGTCCTGGTATGAGTTCTATAGGGAACTCCACTTTTTTATCTGGGGGTAAATCAGTTAAATCTTTAGGGAATACATCTGGATACTCTTTTACCACTGGTATAACTTGTATCTTAATAGTAATGAAATATATTTTAACATTAGAAAGTATGTAAGATATAATGTTAATTCTGATATTCGTGTTTGTATTAGATGTAAAATAAAATTGATTTTTATGGTTGAAATTTGTATTGGGTTAAAAAAACATGCCAAACCAAACGAGGAAATGAATTATAGGTGTTTCATCGGCTCCCCTTTCTTTCACGTGACTTCTCATTTGATATTAATTGAAGCGGAATGGGATGATTTCTTTCATTTATAACCCAATTGTAGAATTAATTTTCATTTTTTGAGACCTTTGTGCAGTGCAGAGCTCATCAATCAGAAACTAGATTTATTGAAGATTTATAATCATTGGTTGATTAATGCTACTGTTTCTGATATATGCCTTCTTGAACGTTCCAATATTGCAGACTGATACTGAATGGGGAGGGCTTAAGGCAGGTTCGGTAATGGCCGAGCCCAATCCAGTTTTTGCCAGGATTGAGCTGAGGAAAGAAGGCGAGGAAATGGAGGAAGCTGCTGGAAAGGTAACAACAGTCAACAAGAGAAAACGTAATCAAGGATTAGTCCAGGCTTAGGCTTTTGATTTAGTATTAATCGTAGCTAATTGGCACGTTCTGTCTGCTTTTCAGTAGTATGTATTTCAACTTTTAATTGTTTTTTTTCTGCTAATCTCCAGCAAAGGCTGAGGACTTGTAACATCAAATTTTAGTCGATTCAAAATTATACTCATTTTTTGTTTAACTTGAACTAGCTTAAAATAGAAATAAATACATAATGTTTATATATTTGTGTTTGTGTTATGCCACATGTACATTGATAGTAATCTACATGAGAAATATGCACATGCAGTTTATAATTTTACATGTAAAATATAAAATGATATATGTAAATATCTATTTTCGAGAATTAAAAAGTAGAAAAGTCTTGGGTAACGTGAAATTCTACCATATATCCATATATGTATATAAGTAGAAACTTCTGTTGCAGAACTCAATTGAGCTGTTTGGTTTCCTTGCCTGAGCCTGCTTCAGAAATTGAGTGGTAGATGCCTAAAGTGATTATGTTATATGTTCACCGGCCTTTTTTTCCATTTCTATGCTTTTTATTCTATAATAAAAAAAGGTTAAGGGCCCTATAAAATATAATATTAAGGATAAAGATGTTTATACTTTTATCTGATTGATAGTGAGAATTGTTTGGCTATTAGTCAATTCTCTTGTTCCTCAAGAAAGACAGTAAAATAGGAAAAATTATTGGGTGCGGACAGCGCACTGTTCGGACGCCCAATCAGAGGGCGCTATGTGTACCCGGACCCAGCTGTATGGCACACATGGCGCCCTCTGATTGGGTTTCGGACGGTGCGCCGTCCGAACGCAATAACTTCTCGTAAAATAGACCTCCCTCTCATAGCGCAGCGTTCCCCCTGCTTTTTCTTTGCATTTCTAGTGCAGTTTCCACTCAATAGGTAACTCGGCACAAAAAGTGAGGAGCTGTTATGACTGAAAGAAGTAGAATTCCTAGTAAAAAAATCCCCCTAGGTTGGAATTAGCAACCAACTCTGCTCCAGCGAGGAGCAATTCCTGCATTTGTTTGCTTTCGAGCTTCATGCAAATGCAATGGCATCAGTGCAATGTAAAACACATTATCGGCAAGGGATTTGTATTATTGTTGTGGGAATTCACTATTGGCTGTGAATATATTCGCAATATTTATTTTATTTGTATGTTTCCTCTTTGCAGGTCAGCATTCTGCACCATATATCATCGCTGGCCTTACTACAGTTTTATAAAATTTACCTTTAATTCTGGATGAATTTTTTCTATCGCACAACACACCAGAAGCATTTCTCCATTTTACCCATCCTGCTTAAATCTTGTTAATAACGTCATTATCTATTTCGCCATCATTTTGTATAAACAAATCAAAACAAGTTGATGACAAGAACTGAGGATCATGACATGATGTAGAAGCAACGTTGGGCAAACTCCAAAAAGACTATTCCTTTATCGGTATAGCTCATTTTAGTTTAGAAGGTAGACAGAGGTTGCCCTCATCTGACTTATGCACATGTAAACACACGAAAACACATTTATAGTAGCTACAGCAGGAGATGAATGATAGTAGTGTTACTGAGTTCCACAAGGGTACCTGTCGATTCTATTGTGGTTCATGACCCGACCGAACTCCGGAAAGCCTATGCCAAATGTATGAGTAAAAAGGCAAGGAGATAGAATTTCATGGTAGGCCCTCTAATGCAAATTATGTTGGCTCGACGGTAGGCCCTCTAATGAGTAGGGGAAATCATAGGTACTATAATCATATTCGTCACGAGCAAGAAAACTCTTTACGGGCTAGTTGTTCACTTTACTGTCTAGTTGTTCGTAGAGAAAGCAAAAGAACTTGTCTCTAGCCTGAGCAATCATTCTCTTCTCCATAGATCTTGATTCCGAGGGCTTTAAACTATCAGGGTTATGATTGGATCTCAGTTGGTACAGCTACTTGAATTTATGAATATCAAAGGGAAGAGCCATTTTCTAATCAAAAGATGTGATGCACAATCAAATCAAACTTTGGCATATTCAAACAAGTCCATACCTGGATTTGCTAACACATCATTTAGAAGGTGGTTCCGTAGTTTGTAATGCCCTCGAATAATTATCAAGTTATCTTTCATTGAATTCTGAACGAAATAAATGACTTTCACACACTTCATTTTGTAAACATATTTTGTGTAATGAAAATTCATTGTAATCACATGTGCCCAAAATTTTCAACATAATTGCTTAAAGAAACTTTATTTCATTATATTGCATTTTATGGCAAGACTGGGAAACAAACTAAGATATGAACTCAAAGCTGACATCACCAGCTAAGAGGCTTATTATTGTGGATTCAAGTCAGACCCTCAAGCCAAAAAGCTAGAAGAGGATGATTAACACATAGTCCAAACCCTTATTACACAAACCCAAGCACAAACCTTGAAAATAAAAAAATAAAAAAATAAAAAAAACAAGCACAAAACTTCATGAAGGTCATTTACTTATTGAGCCACAAACCTGGGATGAGTTAACTTTAGTGCCGCAGAGATCTCTTGGAGATGAACTCAAAACATATCCCATTTGCTTGGAGCCTTTCACCGAGATCAGTCGGGCCGAAGACAATCCCAGGTGTATATACCCCTCCATTGGGGAAATTATGTCGTTGATTTAAGACGATCATGGCACATTGAATCAGGATGATGGGAGTGGCGGAGTACCCAACCTCAGGACCTGATACTCTTGTGATTATCTCAGTATCAGGGTTGACTGCACGCTCTGATGCAAGTCTAGAATCACTATAGCCTTGCCCTACAAACCACATCTTGAAGGTAGCTGCTTTGACTTCATCTTCTGTGGGTCCTTTCTTACTGAATGATCCGAGAGAGAAGATCTCTGGGAATTTCAGTAGAAGCTTCATCCCGAATGCAAACATTCCCAAAAGACCTATGAACAATCCTGTTATCACAAACGTTATGAGGCCAAAAGGAGATTTTGATCCGATCTTTACACCGAAATGGGCAGGTTTCACTGTTGGCCAGAATCGCTCCCTCTTCTCGCTGTACTCTTCTATTTCATTGTCTCCTTGAAGGCCCTGCGGATTCTCGGTCAGAGCTGTGAGTGTTCGCCGCACAATGGTGGCATCAGCAGAGGGGAGTTTCATTGCCCAGAGTCCCAATGTCTTCTGGCGCTCAATCAGTTGAGCTTTAAGAGGAGGTCCAGGAATCTGCAGTAAGAGGAGTTCAATGTTCTGTAAAATTTTTAATAGCCTTGCAAGAGAATCTGCAACACAACTAATTTTCGAACTATCATAATCAAAGATAGAGATTATGATCATCCTGTCTAAAATGGAGTTATACAAAGAGATGAATCATTAGATAACTCTCTAATAAGTATAAAACATTCTACATCATAGTAAGGTGAAAAATGTCAAAATTGTATTTTAAAAAGAAATGAATTGATTAATGAGTAAATAGCATTTGAGTCTCTCTTGTTTGCCCTTATTTGCATATAGGTCTCTTTAGTTTTCAAATTAAGTATATTAGTTTACCAATTTGAGTAAAAATACAGACAGACAATTTTTTTATAATATACATTATTTTTATAGCAAAAAATCTATAAAAACAATTACCTCTGCAAGAAGGCTGGGTGAGGAGCACCGTCAAACAACTTTAACTATCAAAATAGCTATGAAAACAGTTTTCTTTTTTACTATAGAAGCAACATCTATTACCGAAAAAGAACTTATATACACTTTTACTCAAACTATTAAATCAATCTATTTAATTCAAAAATTAGAGAGACCTATATGCACATAAGGGCAAGCAAGAGAGACCCAAATGTTATTTAACCTTGATTAATTAATGGCAATAGAAATGTAAGTACCAAAAGAATGAGTGAATTAACACTGATGGTGAGTAAGAAGAATATCTAAGAGGCATACACATTGCAACGTTGGAACATATGAACGAAGCCGGTGGTTAAAAAAAGTATGATAAATGACTCCAAGTTTGAATTTGAAATGCTGATCGAAAGTATGATGAGCAAGGAAAGGAAATCTATAGTTCCTCAGGATATCAGGTAATCTCAGGAGGGTCTAGCAAACAATTGAATCACCTAATATTCGATTCTCATTTCAAGAAAAAGGCAACTACTCTCACTCTATTGATATAGGAATATAATTCCAGGTAAAAGTTTACCAAATTGTCGCTATATATACATAATCTTTTTCATCAAAAAAATGCATACATACATAATTTTATGTTTTGTTGGTCCAGTTAAATGGTGATAAAATGAGAGCAAGGGACCTCGGCAAAGGTTGTCAATTTTATTTTTCATCATAGCAGGTATTAAAACAACAAACTTTTTATTTAGTATTTCTAGGTATTTTACATTTAGTATAATTTCAATCATATATCTTTTTTAATCTAATATTTATGCATTATTATAAATAAAGTCATGATTAATATTTTAAGGTTACATGATGCTAACAAGAGCAATTGGATGGAAGAGGGACATCATACGAAAGTTTGTATTGTTTCTTTGACACATTATTAATGGTCTTGTTCCTACATTGGCTTTCCACGAAGGGCCTCTAGGCTCCACCATTTTAGGCTAGGCCAGCAATGTGCTGGGTCACCATCGTGCTGGCGCTGTGCACACACGGAACCGCACTATCCAACTCTGCTCAAGCGTAGCCATGCAGGGATATTGTGCAGGCAGCGTTGCACATGCGCAAAACCCTTGCACAAGCGGCACTACGAAGTGTGTGGGACCCCTGTGCGAGCATCACCCCGCACGCGCAGCTCTAAGCTGCTCGTGGGGCGCTAGTGTGCACAAGCCATAGTTCACATGACCCCAGCGCTCATGCACAATGCCGCCCACACAAAACACAAAGCCAGCAAGCAACAACCCCGCGCAGTCGCGCTTATGCATAGCAACGGCATGTGGCACACATGCACAGTTCTGGCACAGGGGCGACTTATCGTAACACTGATCCATGCTAAGATGGAAGTTGGGAAAGTGAGTATTTTTGTCATTTTATATTTAAATATTAAGTTAAATATAAATTTTATTTAAAAGTACAAGAAAAATCAAATTAAGTAGGAAGGACCTAACTGAAATATTAATGTTACCCTCAAGAATCTTATTGAAAATTTTTTAAAATCGTAAACCTACTTGATATTACCACCAAACCTCAAGGACCTAAATGATATTTACCTTAGGATCTATCCCTACCCCAAAACCACTGCAGCTAATGTGAGGATTACTATTAGCAACAACATGAACCAACTTAAGACTCGTCGGAATCCAACTGCTCACAGAAGCTACGTTTCATCCGGGATTAGGACAAATCCAACTTCAATGGCTTAGTACAAGGATATAATATTGCAGGTGCTAGTATGTTACTCAAAACCATACAAATTCTGTGGTGCTCGAGGGAAGAGGCTGCTTACCTATGCAATACTTACAGCTAGAAGCATTTGAATGCATGAAGGCAACATCATGGAGGGCATGAGAGGCTAAAGGAACACGGCTTAAAGGTGATGCAACGGAGGTGCTACAACTACTGAAGCAAAGACAAAACAGAAGGCAAAATCCTGCATACCCAAGGCTCACCAGATGTTGGAAGGCATAGTGGAGTTCTTTTTTACTTTGTATCACATTTGTAAAATTAGCTAATTTTAAAAAAAAAAAAAAAAGAAATAGCTTTCAAAAAAATTAGCTTTATAACACAAACTCCAAATAGTGTAGCTGACATACTTCTCCTATAGGATATACTAGTACAATGTCTGGGAGAGAGGTATGCACCTCTCCACACAGTTCTGTGCTATCAGTAACAGGGATATGACCAGATGTATTTGTAATTGATAATAATTGATATATAAAAGGCCTAGGGGATCTTCATAAAACATTATTGCGTTATATGTTATTAATGAGGGAATTATTTTTGAACTACTGGAATCTTCAAAAAAAAAAATTGTGTCAGATTATTTAAACATGGAACATCGTAATAAGAATCCTTGTAGCAGTAATGTTATATAATGGAATAGTCATTCACAGTATTGTTTTCGCTAAATATGCAATAGATCCTCCTCTACATCAAATCTTTAGTATAGTGTTGACGTAGGATGTGGGGATCCCAGGAAACACCAGAAGAAAGAGAGTTCCGGGAGACGGCGGCGCGCAAAGGGGTGGTGAGCCTGTTAATGAAAGCTTGAGGAGAAGATTAGTTCGAAGCAACCAGAAAAGCACACATGGATTGAAAGTAAGGTCGCAACTTCCTGGCTGTCATCAGAAGGGCCAGAGCGAGCTTCTCCAGAGTGGGATACCGACTTTCGGTGTCTAGGAGTATGTGATGTATGAAGATTAGGAGTTGAACCCCCTTTTCGCTGTCTAGGAGTACCGCTGAGACTTTTCCTTTTTGTTTGTTTCGGAAAAAAATCGGCCCGACCCAATTTCTATGAAATACAAGATGCTCATTAAATGATAAGAAACTTCTTTCATTTTTTTTTTAGAATAAAGAGATAGACCGTTCCCTCCTTCGGCGCCACTAATATCGGGGCCGAGGTTAGGTACTTCTTTAGTCCGGTGAAGGCAGCTTCACACCCGCTGTCCCAGAGTCCTTTCTTACTGTTGCGCAGACACCGAAAGAAAGGGAACAGCGATCACGGCTTTTGAGATAAATCTGCCCAAGCTGTGATCCGCCCTGCTAGCTTCTGGACCTCTTTCGCCGTCTTCGGGGAGGGGCATGCTCAAAAATGGCTGATATTTTATCGGGATTGGCCTCTTATCCCTCTGACAGAGACTAGATATCCCAAAAATTTTCCTGAAGCAGCGCCGAAGGTACATTTAACAGGGTTGAGCTTGAGGTTGTACCTAAGTGACACTATGGTTGATGTATATATATATATATATATATATATATATATATATATATCTTGGTATACAAAGATCGTTTGCCATAAGTATGTTGGAAATATGAAATCTTCCAAAATATAAAGAAACCCAGATCGAGAATAAGGCCAGGATTTGGCGTTTGAATCCTCTATAAACGAATCCTTCAATTGAATCTGTACAAATGAATGAATATAGAGCACCTTGATGAACTGTAGTGGGAGATTATGCGTAAAACCTTTTCAGGTCGTCCCCACTCCAACTTCTGGGGATCTGAGTACCTTCAGCAGTCATGAGGTTGTAAGCGTTAGGTCCTGCAACCTCGTGCACGATGTAAGGGCCTTCCCAGTTAGGCTCAAGCTTAGGAACCCCCAAATTACTGTCGGCGAGAAGTCGCCGCTTGAGGACTAAATCACCCTTGTTGAAAATTCTGAGGTTAACCTTCCGGTTATAATATCGCTCTATCCGTCGTTTGTGTTCCAGACATTTTATTGCGGCTAGTTCCCTTTTTTGTTCCAGGAGGTCTAGATCAATTCTTCGTGACTCGTCGTTTTCATCCATTCAAGTTTGCAAAGCCTCGAGTTCGAAGTTGGCAGCAGTTTCTACTCTGGGAAAGAGATGTTCCAGCTCAACCGGTATGACGGCATCCATTCCAAATGAGAGGGAGAAGGGGGACTCTTGGGTAACCTCGGAAGGAGCTGTGTTGTAAGCCCAAAGAGCTCCTAGTAATTCTTCCGGCCAGCGGGTTTTCGCGCCATCTAGGCGTTTCTTCAAGATGTTCAAGATGTTTTTGTTGGCAACCTCCGCCTGTCCGTTGGTATGGGGATGCCAAACAGAAGCGTACTTAAGGTTGATTTGGTGCTCTCCGCAGAAATCATGGATTCTCTGATTGGCGAACAGAGTGCCATTATCTGTGATAATTACCATTGGTATGCCATATCTGCAGACGATGTTGGCCAAGAGAAAGTTTTCGACATTTTGAGCGGTGGGCTGAGTAAGTGGCTTGGTCTCAATCCACTTTGTGAAGTAGTCGACTGCAACTAGTATCCACTTATAGCCCTTCATGGCCGTAGGCATTGGCCCCAAGAAATCCAGCCCCCAAATGGCAAAGGGCCAAGATGAGTTGATGGGTTTGAGATATCCCGCGGGCTGCCTCTGCATGTCAGCGTAGTACTGGCACTGTGGGCACTTCTCCACGAATACCTGAGCGTCTTTGTGGATGTTGGGCCAGAAGAAACCCTGGCGCAGGATTCGCATGACCAGGCTTCTACCTTGGGCATGTGTTCCACATTCCCCTTGGTATACTGCTTCCATGACCTTCAAGGCCTCCTCTGGTCTCAAACATTTGGTGAGAGGCTTGGCATAGGACCTCCTATAGAGCTCTCCGTTGATAAGGGTATACTTGGCGCAAGCAAGTTTTAGTTTCTGCGCATCTCGTCCGTCATCAGGCTGAGTCCCACTCTTCAAGTAATCCAGGATCTCGTTCATCCAGCAGAGTGGTTGCTCCTCAGAAGAAACTTCGGTGCATTCGAAACTAGGTCTTTCGAACATCTGAGTCCGGTGGAGGTCGGGGAGCCCTTCTTTTGCGAGCCGGTCTGCTACCTGATTCTCTTCCCGGGGTATATGCGTCAGGGAGAAATCCTCGAATAGGGAAATCAGGGACTTGGCCAGTTGCAGATATTTCTTCAAAACCTCGTCATTTGTCTCAAACGTCTGGTTCACCTGATTGACGACCAGTAGGGAATCGCTGAACACCTGTATGCGCTTCACGGCAAGGCTGAGCGCGAAGTTCAATCCTGCTATGAGGGCTTCATACTCTGCTTGGTTGTTGGTTGCCTTGAACCGGAGCGTCACAGCCTGATGAAGTACAGCCCTCATTGGGCTGGTTAAGAGGATCCCAGCCCCCTGAGATTGCGATCCCGACGCACCGTCGACATGAAGTGACCAGAGGTCTGCCAGGGTTTTGGTGGGCGGCGGCTCCGACGTGGAAAACTCAGCGACGAAGTCGGCCAGGGCCTGAGCCTTGATAGCTGTTCGCGGAACAAATTTGATGTCATACTCTCCCAATTCGATAGACCACTTGAGTAATCTTCCTGAAACCTCGGGAGTATGTAATATCTTTAGGAGCGGTTGATCCGTGACGACCTGAATAGTATGGGATTGAACTTCGCGCTGCATCCTGAATACCTGAATAGTATATTAACACGTGGTTCCTGCGCTGCATCCTGGCCGAACATGTGGCGCCTGACAGGCCTGTACTTGATTGATTGATTTGCTGACTCAGCTTCAGGTTTTGCAGGACTCTTGACCCAGGTCAAACATCGGGCACGAGGGTTCAACCAACCATCGCCCACGACGATCCAGGATTAACCTTCGTAACCTCGGGCACGAGGGTACGAGGTAACGCCTGTCACAATCAACTTCACCTAACCCCGCCGATCGCCGTACAGACGTTCTTTTCCAGAAGAAGTACCAGCATTAAAAGATGTCACTTTCCCGTACGAACGACAGATCTCTCCAGTGACAGATAAACGGCGCTCGGAGCTCATCCATCACCTTTCCTCCGGAAAATCAGGAAACCCAGGTGAAGCTACACCTTCCCACCGGCTATAAATATCGCTGACCAGTTCTCCAGTAAAAAAAAAAGGAGGACAGATACACAGAAACAAAAAATAGAGCTCTCTCTCTCCAGAACGGCTTTTCATTGTATCAGGACCCCAACTGAGGAGCTCCTTCTTCTTCTTCTTCTTCCTCTTCTCTTCTCTAAAAAAAGCATTGTACTAGCCTTCAGGGCTATCCTTTTCCTATTAGTGAAACATCTTCGCTGATCGACCGGTGGACGTAGGGGATTTCCTCCCTGAACCACCTTAAATCCCTGTGTGCTTTTCTGGTTGCTTCGAACTAATCTTCTCCTCGAGCTTTCATTAACAGGCTCACCACCCCTTTGCTCGCCGCAGTCTCCCGGAACTCTCTTTCTTCTGGTGTTTCCTGCGAAACCCACATCCTACGTCAACATATAGCTAACCGAAATTTGTTATAATTGGAGGAAATTATGGCATCCAGGCAGTTTAACAGGTCATCTTCTGGGGCCAATAAATGCAAAACACATGAATATGTTGGACCTAAAAGCAGAGCAAAGCAGACAGCAAAATGAATAGTCATTAATGATGAAAAAGATTAATAGTGCTACGTATATGCATAACAATGCCACGTATAAGTATAGTAATAATTCGTATAAGCAAAGTGCTTATACATGACATTATCTTGCTTACATAAAGTATATAAGTAGTACTTTCTTATGTGTAGCATATATGTAGCGCTGCTCTATTAACGTTGTCTCTTTTAGTCTTCTGGTTCTCTCTCCTATTGAGCCTTGCATATCCACAGGCCATGCATTGGTTGGTTCCCGAAAAGATAGAGTTAACATTTCTAGCAGCAACTGGTTCAAGGCTCTACACTCATGCCTCTACTACAGCAGAAGCGATGGGAGCACTCATCGCGATGACAGCCGCCCGAGAGTGGGCGGATACGGCGGACGGGATCTGGATAGAGGGCGACTCAGCCATCACTATTGCGAACCTTCATCGGGCAGCCAGAGGACACCCTCCTGACAAGACCTCGGCCCAGATCGCCGACCTTTTTTGCGCCTTCAAGGCTTATAGGATTACTCATGTATACAGAGCCGCTAATAGAGCGGCTGATTTTGTAGCTTCCTTTTCTTGTTTAGATGATACAGAGTGGCGTAGGGGCATGTCCCTCCCACTCGATTTTTGTGCGATTCTCGACGAGGATCGAAACTTTTGTACCTGATGTATCTTCTCTTACTGCAATAGTATTATAGGCTACGGCCGAATTTCAGGGAAAAGATAGAGTTAACATTTCAAAAAAAGAAAAGATAGAGTTAAGGTGCCCGGATGCAATAAGAGCACAGGATGAAAGAAAAAAACAAGAATTTAGAAAAATAATATCAAACAGAGAATATCAAGTCCTTGACCTTCCTAGGTTAACAAAAACTATACAAAAAAATGATAAAAGATTTAAGAATCCATAAAGAATAACCTCAGGTCGTTGTCTTCTAGGTCTAGTCCTCCTGAGATCTTGCAGCTGAGAAGCATTAGCCACTCCAAGCACCGCCGACTCATATGTCCCAATGTTCCCCACTATCTTCCTCTCCGACTCCAAAACCACATAAACCTCGACCCTATTGGGCACCGCCGGCGGCTCCCATTGCCTCGAATGGAACATAAACCCCACCTCCGCCGGCACCGAATCGAACCCACATGCCGAAACCACCAACGCGCCAGTCTTCTTCGCCCTATCATGGAATTCTGCCTCCATACGCTCCATGAACTCCGGCTCGCCGCATATATCGAGGTAGTCGGTGCCAGCCTCGACGCACGCCGCGACGACGGGCTCGCCGTAAAGGCGGAACGGACCAACGCAGTTCAGGACGAGGCTGGTGCGGCGGAAGAGGGCGACGAGGGAGGAGGGATCAGAGACGTCGGCGGAGACGATGGGGATCGGGGGTGGAGGGCAAGGGGCGGCGGCCCAGGCCAGGGATTCGGAGACCTTGGCCGGGTTCCGGCCGGCGAGGGCTAGGGTTTTAAAGGGGCAGGAAGGGGAAGACAGGAACTTCAGCGCTTCGCGGATCACGTACTTTCCGGTGAATCCGGAGGCGCCAAAAATCACAAGGTCGAATTCGAAGGTCGGAGGCGCTTCAGCCGCCATGGCTGAGTGACAACTAATACCTCGCCTGAACTCCGGCGAGGGATTGGAGTTTGCCCGAGCCCAGGAACAGCGGACGGTGCCCGATGTGAAATACGGAGCGACGGAGATGATCCAGTGCCTGTTTGTATTGAACAGCGTACAGTTGAATGAAGGGCCAGATTTAGGCCACGTGGCACAGGGAAGAATGCCAGCCATTGAGCGCTGACTGGGGAGCATTAAAGGGTTTGAAAATTAAATTTGTTTACTAAATAATTTATTTTTGATTCTTTATATTTGAAAATTATATTCAACTAATTAATCAAATATCACATCTCACAACATAATAATATTATTAAAATTATATAAAATATTTATTAATATTTTTAAATTATGATTTTCATTATTTTTTATTCATATTTTTAATCTTTCTAATTATAAAATTTTATAATAATATATTATATTAATTTAAAATTTTAGTTTTTAGTAATAATAAACTAAATAAAAAAAATTATAATTTTAATCAAACTAAACTTAACTGACTAAAATTTATTTGATTGATTTAGTTTTCAATTTATAATCAATTGATTTGATTTTTTTTTTTTGAATAATAGCTCAACCTTCTCTGTTAAATAGGTTTTTAGCAAAATACCTTGGAATATTTTCTATTCCTACATTCAAATACTAGTCTTGCACAATCTCTAATAAAGTATTTGATTTCTACTATATTATTGCTGTGTACTGAGTCATCCATGATGATCTTTAGCCATCCAGAATTGGAGGGAATTCAAAAATCCTTCAAGGTATGAGAAAACATATGAATATAGTGGCTTGACAACGTTGAGCACATTTGTTACAATAATTTTTGGGATTGGGTTAGATTCTCGATGCACAATAACATTTTTAGCTCTCCAATAGTAATATAGTTATAGTCCCTATCAACGATGCTTATAAGTTTCTAACCTTCCTGTAAACCTTACAATTGCAGTTGAAATATTGGAGATCCTTTTATCTTCTCACTGCCCTTAGAGCTTTCTTATGATTCGGTTAGACGTCCTCTCCTATGTAGTCATGCATTCTTGACCGTTCTCCATATGAAAGTAAGAGTTTTCATGGTATTTATATGTAGCTCATTTTTCATTTACTTAAAGAATAGAATTTCTCTCAATTATCCAGTCGGTAGCAAACTAGGGCTTTGAATCCATTATTAGGGTTATCTGCAAACATCAAATGCTAATGTGATGACACGTCGGTTAGTGGGATAACTCAACACATCCTCGTTTGGTTCGAGGTAATTTTTTTGCCCAACACAAATTTTAACTATGAAAATTAACTTTATTTCACAACCAACATAAATATAAATATTAGAATTAAAAGTATTTCACATTTTATACACTTTCTAATATTAAAATAAATTTCTCTTCTATTAAACTTAAAAAATAAAATATTTTTTTCTCTTATTCAAAAAAAAAGCTCGAACCAAACGAAGTTAATTTCAAAATAATACACTTTGACATTTGTCATATTTTGGATAAATGTAAGCATAGGTTGTTGAATCCCAATGTTTTGATGATTATAATTACTTTAGATTTAGTATTAATCTTCTTCTAACTATATTCTTACATGCTAATCATCCCTTTGAAGATGGATACTCTCAAGTCTAAGTGAAACAGAGCTCACAGTTTGTTATTTTTTATTCTTTATAGGACTTTATGTAAATGCATTAGTTTTGCCAAGAGATTTTACTCATATTTTCTAAATATTTTCACTTTCTTTTCACTTGCATTTATTGGCCTAAAATGATATTTAATTACATCTTTTAAGTAGCCAAAATTTTTCTCAAATATCTCTCATTTCTCAAGCTAACAAAGCACAATTGATCAATTTTACCAAATCAACCGATTAGCTCTTCTGGCCCTGGATGACCCGCCAATTAGCCCAGAACTCCATTTAACCGTTAGTTATCATCATTTTGACCGATCTAAAATATATTATTTAATATTTTTCAAAGCTTTGTGATATACTATATTTTCTCTTTCATAAAATATCCACGAAGCTTTCTTTTTCCTCCTTTTTTGTCATTTTTTTAAAAAAAAGAAAAAATTAGTTAACATTTACCAACGCTTGTACTTTGGCTCAGATTTTTTTTACTATGTAATGAGATAAAGTGATTGTTTACCATATTTTAAGAAGAAAATAATCCTATTTGATATCTCTTTATTTGTCCTTATGCTAAATAAGTTAAGTATTTTTATTTTTATTTACAACTAATCTTTATATTTTTGCTATCATATTTTATGCAACATATTTTCAAAACATCTAAAGCTTTTTCACTATTTTTAAAACCCAAAAAATAACCAAAATGCCCTCCACTTACCTTCCTCTCATTGGTCATTGGGTAGGATACGAACACTTGGCATTATCTCATTGATTTGTTTGAATCAATGACATTCTTCACTCAATTTAACTAATTTGCTGCTGTCCAAAATTACAGAACAGCAATTCCATACACCTCAAAATTTTCTAAATATTTTCAAGCTCTTCTCTCAAGCTCTAAGTATTTCTCCACTTCTTTTTTAGCTAAAATTTGTATTTCTTTTTAAAAAGTGAATATTTAGATAAGTTTTTGGCTAGCAATCATACCTGAAGCTGCATTCTTTCAAATTGCTTGCAAACAATTTTAGGTTCTGTATTTCTATTTCCTGCAACTTGTATTCACTAAAATCAGTAAATTTTTGTTTTGGTAAACGTTATTTGAGATTTTCTTAAGATTTGCTTGCTTATACATGAAGATATCCTTACTTGAGCATTCTAAATTTTTGTAAACGAATTTTTTATTTCTCTTCAAGATCCATCTTCTTTTCAGTTTTTAAATGAGTTATTGGCAACTCATTTTCGGATTTCTCAAGTCTTCTCTCTTGGCAACTGTCTAGGCGTATAGAACTCCTTTCGTAATTTTTCATTTGTTCTCAAGTTGTAACATTAGCCAGCTAGACCAGCAACTTACTTTGTTTTCTTGTTCTCTTCCTTTATGAAAATATTTAGTTTTTTCCATTAAAAGAAAAAGTAGGTGGGTTATAATTTTTTCAGTATAAAACTTCGTAGTAAAGTTTGGTTAGCTTTGGTTCTTAGAAAAAGCTGATGGCGTTGTAAGGTTTGGTCGACTTTAATTCCTAAAGAAAGCCGGTGGGATTGTAATTAAATTTTGTCGGCTTTGATTTCTAAAAAAAACCGGTGGAATTGTAATCTTGTTTGTTCGGTTTTAGTTCCGGTTAAAAGCCAGTGTGTTAGTGGATTGAAATTCCACTTGAGGAGCATGAGGAGTAGACTAGGCGAAAAGCCAAACCATTATAAATAGTTTGTGTATTTTTTCTCTCCTCTCTAACTCGTTGAAATTTGATTAATATATAAAATTATTAAATTTGATTTTAACCTAAATATAAGCTCAAATTACTTTAATAAAATTGATTTTTATAATATTTAAATCGTATCTTTCACGATTTTTATTCTAAGCTTTTATTGTGTTGCTCTTACTGTTTTTAGTCAATTTGCCCAAATCAACCAGTTTATTTCTCTGGTTTTCTCTTTGTCTCAGATCATTCGATCTATTTGGTGAAATCGATCAATTCGCTCTTTTGTGCACTGCTTGACCTATTTTCGCTATAGCTTTAACTCGCTTCTTATCTATCTTAAATATTTAATTGTGCATATAATTTACCTGTTGTTAATTTCGTAAGCATAATTTATTCAAAAATATAAATTATTTTTAATCCCAATTCAACCCCCTCTTGGGAAGGCCTAAAAGCCAACATAGGTTAGACACAATATATACTTCTAAAGTACTACACACCAAATCTACTATTTCAAAATTACAACTCATGTTTCTTCTTTATATACATAATTTCAGAATTACTCTAAAATAATCATTTATATTTAACACATCCTAATCACAATCATAGTTCTTATACAACGATTTGCTATAAAGGTAAAGGCAAATTGGAAATTAAAAAATAACCAAATATCATAATCAATATACCTTTTTTTCTAATAAAAATTCAACACATAATTTCACAACAATGCAATTTAAAAATATTGCAAAAAAAACTAGAGAAATTTTTTCAAAATCAACCTAATAAATTATTATTAAGATATACAGATTCATCTTTTAAGCTCTCCAAAGTCATGTTGGCAAATCTCAATCAAAGGCAATAGAACATTTACATTGCATCTGCCTCTCCATGTTTCTTCTTTCTATGAATCTCCTCTCTCTCTCTATATATAGGCCTAGGCCACACCTTCGGCTCTCTCTCTCTCTCTCTCAATATATATAACCATTCAGCTCTCTCTCTATATAATTATATATCACCACCATTGTCATCTTCTTCTCCAGCTCTTCAGACTAGAGAAACAGAAACATTGCCAGGTAAAACCCTCTGCCTCCTGCATCTTCTTGTTGTTCTCCCCCAACCCAATATGCCCGGTGTACTAACCTGTTCTTTCGCTAATGAGCTAGTATGAATCTCAGAAACAGTAATGGCTAGACTTCTGGGCCGTCTACTTGCTCTTTCAAGGCAAGTCACCTCCTTCCTGCTCGAGCACCTTCTTGACGAACCAGTCTGCCACGGCCTGCTTGAAACTCTCATGAAATCCACAAAACTATGAAGATCTTCAGTAACTTCATGCCTAGACAATGAAGCCAGTCCTGGTAGTATTTCCTTCTGGAAATCCCTTGGCTGCCTTCTTCCTAACTGTCCCCTCCGAACTTTCGTAGGCATCGCCTGAGCATTACCAGATTCCTCATAGCTCTGCTTCTCTTTCTGTTGACCGAGGAGCTCCGTTTCGTTTATTTCTTTGAGCTGCAGAGTCATGTACTCGAAGAGATCTAAGCTCTGCGCATCATCTTCTTTAATACCTATTTCGATGGATGAAGCTAGCTCTGCAAACCAGCGCAAGGTATCAAAGGAAAGGGCTACAAGATTTTCAGCTGCCTCTCTGATGGGTGCCTCGTTGCTGCTATCCGTTTGTTGCTCTTTACTCAATTCTTTGCTTTCTTCTTCTATTTCAGTGATGTCTTCTTCTTCTTCTTCTTCTTCTTCTTCTTCTTCTTCTTCTTCTTCTTCTTCTTCTTCTTCTTCTTCTTCTTCTTCTTCTTCTTGGGTGCTTAATGGAGCCTCTAAATCAATCAAGCTGGCAACTTTTCCGCAGAAATTTGGTGTAGAAAATTCTGAAGAGCTTAATGCATCCGTGAATGATGCAGAAGAGTTAACATTGATGGCATCTACTAGACATTTGCGAGTATTTTCTGAAGTAGGATGTTGAAGAGTTTTCTCAGAAATTCTCTTGTTATTTTGTTGCTTACTTGATTCCAGATCATGGGCATTGGGATTAGATATGAGCTGAGAGGTAGATACTTCCAAGTTGTCGTATTCATGGCGAGCCCTTTTTGTTCTCATGAAAGATGGCTCTGATAACTGCTTCAGATCAGCATAAAGACCATCAGAGCCCTGAATATCCCTGTCACAATAATCCGGTATCATATTCTGATGAAAATCATTATCACGGGAAGCTAACTTGCCTCCAAATCCAACACTCTGGGCATTTTCACTATATACTGAAATCAATTTGTGCATTGCAGTGTCTTGCTGTCTCCAAAATGAAATCGGTTGCGAGGCAACATAATCAGATTGAAGAGCAACTGAGAAAGGAAGAGGCATTTGCGGAGAAGGGCTTTTCCCAATCCATGCACCAGTTATACTTTGAACTGAAGAAACATATTCATTCAAAAAAAGAACATTTGATAATTGGCTTACTCTAGTCGTGAGGCTATTTCAACAGTGTCCTTCTGAAGAGTCATGGCATATAACTTCAGCAGATTACATTGTGTCACTGACTCTATTAATGAAATATAATTTATTTCACAGAATAATGCAGTATATGCACAAACTTACACCTTAGTATTACGCTATTTTAATAGTTATGTTTGGTTGGAGATTTCGCAGAACAACTACTTAAAAAGTCTCACCAAAAGTCAACCAAAGGAAAGATTTACAAATTCGTAACACAAGTTTGGAATTTTTTTTTGATAGGGCACAAGTTTGGAATTTTTTTTTGATAGGGCACAAGTTTGGAATTGAAGTCAAAGAAAATAGTTTTATTACTATGTTCATCTTCATTAATAGCCTTTTCACATTGATCTATGGACGGCTTCATAAATAATTTTTTGTATAACCTCTAACTAAGTTACGTTTGGCTTACATCTTGTCCTTTCAATTCCTTTAACCAAAATGTTAATCTACCCATTCAAATGATAAGTCTTTTATCCATATTGATGTTACCTACTCTAGTGCTATTACCATGTTTGGCTTTCAAGCCTGATAGGTATTATTATATAATAGACACAACTTACTCTATTCAAAGGAAGTGAAGTTCCTATATGACGATGTTGAGATACACATAAAGAATTGTCTAACATTAGATATTTAACTCAAGTTATGGTGTTAATATACAACTAATAACCCTTACCCATTGGCCTAGGCTGGTTTAATAGGTGCCCATACAATAGTATTTTGGCCCCAACTTGCCCTCCCCCAAGGTAACTCCATTAATAAGTGGGCATTAGAGCCGATGGCTTGACTGAATCTTAAGTGGATCAATTGATTTATTCATATTGTACTCTAATAGTTTGTTAGTCTCTTTCTACCATGGTTGGGAAGTTACAATAGCAAATCTCCGTTGTGCCTCTAAGTGGTTGAGTAAGCTTTTAAGATGCATGCGCTTCAATAGCACATTAAACAGGGTAAAAATCAAATGTGGATGAATTTTCATATGAATAGGAGATTTATTTTTTTCAAAAATAGGAAAGATTTGTTGAGATGCACATGGAGAATTATAACACATTGAATAGTCAACACAGGTGATATTATTAATAGGTGTCCATTCAATTATTTATTGGGCATAACTTGAGCTTCCCAAGGTAACTCCCCAAATAGAGGATAAATTATCTTAGATAATCTACTAAATATTTCTCTAACAAATGATTTACCTGCTGCTCATAAAGTTTGCATCAAAATATTGCAAAACTGTATGCAATTGCAATACAATCGCAAAACCAACATGGACACCAAAGCCTTCATCCCAAATGGGATCTACTACATGGATTTCTCTTAAAGTATTTCCATATAAAGCAACACAAAAAAATAAAAATAAAGCAACACCCTTCGTTAGCACAAGCGTAAAGGTCAAAATATCACTTAAGCAACATCTTCAATTATATCTCCTAAAATTTCCATGAGGGCATAAATATTTCCTATTATGTGCAAGTGAACGTGTATTTGGAATGATCATGCTATTAAACATTTTATGAATTTTGTAGGCGACAAAGCTGCAATTTTCATGGATTTAAAGCAAGAAATACCAATCTTAAGGCACCAAAGTCAGCTTTCTCCCCTTCAGATTTTTGGCCAGCACTTTGGAAAAAAAAAATCAATTTGATGAGGGATTTAAGAAGCCAAAGTCAAAACATTGAAGAAATTTGATGCTTGGAAAATATTGCAGCTAGTCAAGGAATATAAATTAAGGAGATCTTGGAGTGTGACGGGGCTGCTGGAGGGGAATGCTAAGGCAAGCCAAGCAAGGCAGAGAGCTTGAAGGTGTTCAGCCAAGCAACAATGGCTGCCCTGCTTGCACTTGAAGCCTAGTCCATTTTCTTTTCTTCATTCTTCACTTTACTACTTGTTCGCAAAATATTTTGCTTAAGTAGTAGTTTTGTTTCCAAGTTATTCTAGTGACCTTTAGCTTTAGTTTTCATTTGATTTCCAATGAAAGAACTTACGTTTTGTAGCTTATCTTTGATGCGTAATTTGGTTTTATCAAAACTCCTTATATTCTAGCAATAGTTTTTTCCTATCACACTTTAACATGAATTATTTTGTATGCTTGTTTATTCACTTAACATGGTAAGAAAAACCTAAGAATATTTGATGTCTGAACTTCATTATGACTTAGTTTCTCTCGATTAACTTCTAAATTTCAATGTTTTCTTACACATCTTAACAAAGTATAATGAAACTATCTTAAGGAGATCATTTGTCTTTGCTCATTTCATTCCATCCTCGTAGATTCGACTCATACTCGTTTTTGCTTTCTAATATAGTACTGTGCACTTACGGTTTACTTAGTTTCACTCTCAACAATAAGAAATCCAAGATCATGAGCAATGATAAGAGAAATAGATGCCATGAAAATCCAGGGGGTAATAGATAGAGAAAATGAAATCACCAAGAAAATTCAAATAATTTTTACCTGATTCATCGCTGAATGATCTCTCTTTATTTGTATGATTGCACATGAACAGTAAACTTCGATCGGAAGGCTTCTGAGCACATGCCAAACGTTCTTCTGCCCAGATTGGAGCATTAATAGGTTTGTTTAAATCAGCCAATTTCGGACTTGTATTACCATTTATGCAGCCATCATCCTTGCTCTGTCTAAGATTTATCTTGTAATCATTAGCGCTATCAGTACAGATGGTAAAGTTTGAAGAAGGAACTTTGAAAGCCGACTTGCTCTCTTTTTCTGCTTGAACATCATCTTCAATATCAATGTACACTTCAGCTGGAAGTTCAAGGTCAAATTGCCTTCTAGGTAAAGTTGTACGTTTAGAGTCCACAAATTCACCATTCTTATCAGAAGATTCCAACGTTTGTAAAGACATTTGACTATGCTTCTCGCAACCAGGTTTAAGAAAATTCAAATGGGATTCAAGATTATCAATGCAGGGGGTAACATGGCCACTAGCTTCATAAATGTTAGGCTCCAGCTGTAACTTTTCAGTATCTTCAGAAGAATGGTGAAAAAGAAATAAATTTGATTGAGATGTGCCACAATGTTTTTGTACTTCTCTTCCTTTTAGTTCGTCCATCAGCTGCTTTTGTATTCGGTAAAGCCGGTGTAGCTCACAGACCTGAATGATGATAAGAAAGGATGAAATAATGCAGAGTAGAAAATTTTACAAACACAAAGGTCATAAAACTCAAAGTTCAAATAATTGACTGTTTAAACAAATTCTTAGCGCTCTCTGATCTATCTCAATCCTCAAAGACAAGTTTGTTTGAGTGATTTCACAATCATGTTACAAATATATATAAATATATATATATATATATATATATATATATATATACACATATATTGAAATGTAAATTAAGTTCAAGAACAGGGTACAAAGAAGAAAAATGAGAATATCCAACAGCAGCTAAATTAAGGGAGCATTTGATTCAATATTAGTGTGATATTATGCCATGTTATTTGAAGAAAATAATTACTTTTTCTGATAACATGCCTAGATAGCATTACAAAAAGTTATAAAATTGCCAGTCTAAGTGAAATCTATATGTCACCAAAAATCGAGCAACATCTAAATGTCACCAACCTTATAAATAAATCAATAATGATAGAGAAGCAAGAGAAGTCAGAATAAGGGATGCGAGGATCCGAATCCATAGCAAAAAAGCTACAGGCCACGATTTTAAGGGTAAGCCAATTTTAGATCCTTGAAATCTGATAATACTTATACAATTACACGTCATTGATCTTATAACATCTACATTTAAATAACACTAACATCAATATTTCATTGAACCAAACACCTCCTATATTACATATACAATAACACATCTTAAAATGAAATTGTTGGTCAATACCTGCTTCCTAAAAGTAGCTTCATGCTCAAGCATTGTTCTCTTTAACATCTCCTTGTCGTATTGTGAATAGCCATTTGCATGCCTCAACAAAGACCCATCATAGAGCTGGCCACTTAATGCTTTATCTCCATGGTACCAAGGCCAATTGCTACTTGAATGCTCCATTTGACTTCTCAATGGAGTATACATAGACTTAAACTGCACTTTTGTCCCCATTCCTGAAAAATAGTTAACACGCTGAAGAAGAAAATATTTCTGCCAGTCTTTATATTAATTTGCAGATGGAGTAGAGATGACAATAAAATCTTGAAAATCATGCATATCATTGTTTTTTATGTAAGAATGAGATGACAACCATCCACCCTACTCACTTTATTACCTTCAAAAAGATAGTGAAATTCTGGATGAAAAGCTTCCAGATTTTGTTTAATAGAATCAGATTGCAAGAAAGAGAGAATAAAAAAAGGAATAAAAGCAGCTTGGTTGAAGAGAAACAAGATAGAAAACATTGACTAATCAAGTTACAAGCCAGAGAACGTTTACAATGATCAAATAAAGCAGCGCAGTTCTCTCTTTACAGTGATAAATGAAGAACGTTTACAATAATCAAATACAACTGATAAATCTCTCTAATTTTTTCATCTAATGTTAGAACTAACTCGGAGACACCAGGGCTCAAACAGGCTCTAATATCATATTGAATCTCTCATAATCAGTTGACCTAAAGTTTACAAGCATAATTGCAATCCAGGTAACAAGATGCAAAAGAAGATCATAATGAGATGGATATCGTAAGATATAAATTTCATTTTGAACTAAATATTGTGGTAACATAATAGAACCTGCAAAAGGAAAAGAAACACCACTAGCTACAGAGTAGAAAAGAAACCAGCCGACGATTCACAACCCTAGCCACATTTAAGAAGCTTATAATTTCCAAAATTAATAAAAGAGGAAAAAGGAAAGCCGAAATGTTCTGCGACAAAAAGTAATAGAAGAAGATATCATTCTCCAGCATGAATAATTCATATAATGCAGTTCCTAACTCCACTGAAAAGAGCAACGCTACTACACAATCTACGAACCAGAATGAGAAGAAAGGAACTCCAAGACTAAATATTAATTGCACAAACCAATCAAAATTACATTCAAACCTAAATTTGAAAACAATAGCAATGCAAAAAGAGCAACCCAAATGGGGAACAGGTCAAGTCGAAATTACCTCAGCTCAAGTAACCTTTCAAGAATCCAGAATCTGTAATCCCTTCACCTTCAATTCTACATCAAGACGGGAAGAACTCAAGAGCGGTTTTCTTCAGAGAAACTCCAAGCGAAAAGCAAAGTGAGAGCAGAGAAATCTCAGGAAAGATCAAAGCGAGTACAGTCGAAGAGCCGCGGAAAGGTGACGAACGAGGAAGAGCAGGCCGAGAAGAAGGATTGGGTTGTAATGCTAAAGAGCCCGGTAATCCTCCCCACAGCCATTGGAAGACGAATAGATTTTAGATCGTCACCAGACAAGAGACTTCGATCTGCTGGGCCACAGCAAGAGAGAGAGAGAGAGAGAGAGAGAGAGAGAGAGAGAGAGATCCCAGATAACAAAATCTCCTCCTAAGAACAGACTAACCTTCTAAGAGCAGTGACAGCAATCTTGTCGCCATCGGCTCTTTTATCTTCTTTACCGTTCATCCCAGCTCCTTTCCTTCCCCTTCAGACATGGATTTCCTCCTCCCAGAGAAAAAGATACCACATCTCTGCCTCTCTCACTTCTCCATTCCACATCCTTTTGGACCTTTTCGATGGAATTTGCATGATTTTGAGAGAAGCAAGATGGAAATAGCCTTTTTGGGGGATTTTTTTATTTTTTATTTTACCTCGCAAAGATTTGGAGATTCTTCGCCATCTTCTTCGCTATTGATGTCACTGGGTAAAATAAAGAGCACAAAAACAGCTATTTCAACTGCTTTACTGCAGCCAGGAAAAGACAAAATTACCCCCATTCTACAAAAATTAGCTTTTAACATATGATAGACCAATGTCACAGTTAATTATAACAGCATTCTTCAATACATAAAATAATAAAATAATATTTTTTATCAATAATAATAATAATAATAATTATTATTATTATTATTATTATAAATTGCTTGTCGATCTTATTCCTACTTACTATAGGCCCTGCACGAGGACTAAATCAAAACCAAAATAATACTAATTTAAAAATAATAATAATAATAATAATAATAATAAATAAAAAAATTTAATCATTCTACATAAATTCTAATATAAAAAATATTATTTTACTTCACATATTCAATAACTTTCAATAAAAAAATTAATTTTATTTTACATTCTAGATCAAAGTACTCGATTCGAATATTTTGGTCTATGATGTGAAATAAAGTATATATTTTTATTAAAAATTATTGAGTATGTAAAGTAAAATAATATTTTTTTATATTAAAATTTGTGTAGAATGATTAAAAAAACTTTATTTATTATTATTATTATTATTATTATTATTTAAATTAGTATCACTTTGGTCCTGATTTGGTACTCGCGCCAAACAGGGCATGATCTTGTCTCAATAATAAATTATAATCCACTATCCTAATGAGGTCTCCTAATTTAATAATCGAGTAGAGATCTAGAGGCAGTGAGAAATTGTAATTTGTAAGGGTATTTTTAAGACTCTTTTAAGATTTAGATGTTACATCAACTTTGTTTTAGGTATTTTAAAATATAATATTTTGTTCTAAGTATATACGGTATTCAAGCAATCTTCTCTAGTAATATGCATGTTGAAAATTTTATTAGGATTAATCAATGCACAACAACGTCAATTTTTTCATAGTAAATAAATCAACAATGTGCAAATGGGCCGCCACTGGCATCGTGTGAGAAACAATGTGAGACGGTGTAAGAAATGTTAAGAAAAACGTTAATTACATTTCAACTTAGTATATACATTTTTTAATTTCGTATGTGCAATTTTTTATTCGTATGGGCCTTTTTATGTCTATGTAGAGTAAAAAAATGATTATTCGAAGCAACAAAAAAATGCATACAAAAAATCCTAATCTTAACATCTTGGGATTAAAATCTTTTATGATGTAATAATATGTATATATACAAAGTAATAAAATATATCTACGAAACTAAAAAAACACATAAGTAAAAAATGCATATATCAAGCAACAAAATTTGTATGCAACAAAATGTCTATATAACACAACAAAATGTTTATACTAAATAAAAAAAAATTCTATATGGTAGAACACTTTTCAAAAATGAAAGTTAAGAGAGAAAAACTAATGTGGTGCGCTAATCCAATTCAATAATTTTCTATCTTGTTGTTCTTCCAAGATAACCTTATAAATTTCTCTTCTTTAATATATTTTCTCTTTGCTTGCATCTAATTTCTTACTACTTATAAAATTTCAGAATTCTCTTATTTTGCCTAATGAAATTGTATAAATTTCTATTAAAAGGGCATTCGGTTTAGTATTATCTTAATATTATGTCATATTATTTAGAAAAAATAATTATTTTGTTTAATGACATATATAGATAATCTTCTAAAAATTTATTAAATTATTAATTTTTAAGAAAAAAATTATTAAACTATCACTCAAAAATTGGCATCTAAATTAAAATTAAATGTCCCCTAATTTTGTGTTGCTTTTATCATTGATAAATTGCATTAAAAAACTTCATGATGCCTTTTCCTCATGTTTTGTGGGAGTGTGTATATATTGTTGGAATGAGTATAATAAATGGATGAAATTTGTGAATTTTTATAATAATTTTCATATAATAACACAAATTGCGTAATATTTTGGTTAGGATAAATATTAAAATTTGTAGATTTATAATGATTATTTAATAAAAATATGGGGTCCACACAAGATAGTGGTGAGTTTTAATAGGTTGAAATTAACAATGGTTGGTGAGAAAACTCCCCTTTTATAGGTCTTGTTACCATTGTGAGGAATTTGAAGTAGGAGGCCCCATGTGACCACCTCAAGCATTGGATATCTAAAGGCACCTACAAATCATGAAATGAATCACCTATGAGTAATTATAAATAAAGTATTGTCTTGTGATATTAAGAATTTTTTTAAGGACTAATTACATATAAAAATGAAATGATATATCAATTTTATTATTAATATATATATAGCACATATTAAAAGAACCTTGCGAAATATAAAAAAGAGATTTACATATATATATATATATATATATATATATATATATATATTAATTTTTCGTTAATAGCATACTAAATTTTGTGTTCTTTTATTTACCTTTAAAGTTTCTAAAAACAATATATTTATGTCTTTTATAAAAATTTTTATTAATTATGATTGTTTAGATGTTGATTACTAATGGCATATATATATATAATGTTCTAAATATACTGTAAATACATAGGTGCCATTAGTTTTTTTTTAAATATTTAGTAGTAAAATGAAAGAATAAGAAGTTTAATATGTAATTTAAAAAGAATTAAATGATATATATATATATATATATGTAAATATCTTAATATAAAATGAGTAAATTTGATCCCTAAGATTGGTACACTTTCACATCTTGAATTCTTTCATTCATTTAATCATCGAGTGTTTCTTGTACTCTTCCCTATTTCTTTTCCCATAGTATAAATCTAATGTGTGTTGCCATCTAAGAATGTCTGTCCCATCGAGTACTACCACCAACTAGTTGCTCCCTGCTACCATCATCTTCTACCACTTTTTTCAATTGGTGATATGGGATTTCTAGGAGTTACCTATGTCAAAGCCATTTGGACATAATTTAAAAGATTATTGAGACTAAAAATTTAATTAATCTTCAAGATCAAACAGAACTTTTTTTTTAATCCATAGACATGATTGTAATTAAAATCAAATCTTAAGAACATAGATAAAATTTATTCTTGAAATGCCTCATAAAAATTCAATTTATCAATTTTTTATAAACAAATGTTATTGATATTTGTTGATGATGAAGGGGTTTAGAGAAGAATGTAGTCGCTATTTACTCTTGTAAAAATATTAATGACAATAGAGGGGAGAAATAGTATATAGGGGATAAATAAAGGAGATAGTAATTTAAGGTGTTTCGAAAAATCCCCCTACATCTGCTGATCAACTCAGCTAAAGAATTTCACTAAAAAAGAAAACTCACGTATCTCTTAGCCCATTTTTTAGTTAGCTTGCTTTTTCACTCTCCTCTCTTTCTAAGTGGTGAAGAGAGTTTTATAGACATTTTTTATATTGATTGGTACGGACAAATTAAATATCTATTTATAACTGGTAGGGAGAAGTAAGCGTTGTGGTACCTGTAAATAAAAAAGTGTTTACTGGTTGCTGGCTTGGAAGCCACTAAAATACTATCATGGATCCCTCTAAGAACCAGTCTACCACAGATATATAATGATGACAAAAATTTTCTGAGACATGAGATATATTCTACTGCCAGAGATATGTGGTCATTTACTAGGAAAGAGTGAAATTCATAGAGTAGTAGATCAAAAGCAAAGAAACTGACTTACTTGCTGGCGCCAAAATGAAAGGAACATCTGCTATTTGTGAGGGTTGATATGAAAATTGTATTTGTAAAAAATAAGTGCCAAGAGCCTATTATGAATAGTGAGAGAAACCCTCCACTTGATGAAATAGTCCTTAATGCTTAAAGATCTTAGCCCCTGTGACTTACTAACTCAGCCTCCTAATGAAAGAAGTGACATATAGGTCACATGAATAGTTTTGATAAGCACATGAATTTCACAGTAAATAATATTTATTAAATTATATTTAAAATAATATATATATATATGTATGCGTGCGTGCGCGCTAATTATATAAAAGTTAAATATCACTTATTCTTTAAGATTAGGTCTATCTCTCACATATTTAGTGGATTAGACTTATTAAAATTTTAAATTTAATCCCGTCAGTTCGATTTCAGCACTTCATGAAAATATTTTTTTAATAGCTCGTAAATCTTAATGATTATTTGAGAAAAGATTTTAGATTCCTTGTTATCTAAATATAAAATTTTGTCATTTAAAAAAACAAAATAAAATTTTGCAATGAAATTATGTAAAAGTCTTTTTATTTTCACAATTACTTAAATACCCATGCTAATTCTCTCCATCATTCTCGACCTCTTCGTCGCGAAAGCCTCGCAGGCGCGGCTCTCTCTTCCCGGCCCTCCCTCTCCTCTCTTTTCTCCCTCTCCCTTTTCTGGTTCTCTGCACAGATCTTCGCCGCGATGTGCCCCCGTGGCGTCGGAGGCCGACGAGGAGGACCACGAACCCTGAAGGCCGTCACGAGCGGGGATATGCGCCGCCATCGACGGGTTGGAGGTCCTCCAGATCCGGCAGCTCTGTCCGATATGAGTGGGTCGAAACGACGAGAACTCGAGATCGATGGCGAATGCGGCGGCGGGTTTCCGATCGGTCTGGATTCGAATTATAAAAAATTGTATCTAATTAATATATTATATTTAACCTAAAAATCAGATAATTTTTAAAATTATAAATTTATGTAATGGTATGTCCTAAATTAAAATTTTGAGTACAATTTATCTTTTAATTTTTATTTGGAATAATTACCAACATACCACACAATTTAGTTTTATTTATGCCTTACTCATTCATTCTTAATTAATTATACTATGCACACTCAAAATATTACAAAATCTTACATACACACATTTCAGTTAAAATTTAATCAAAATCTATTTGAAAAA
The DNA here is from genome assembly GCA_002786265.1 of Apostasia shenzhenica. Lineage (NCBI taxonomy): Eukaryota > Viridiplantae > Streptophyta > Magnoliopsida > Asparagales > Orchidaceae > Apostasia > Apostasia shenzhenica. The sequence continues at coordinate 4,281,549 of KZ452037.1, read as the reverse complement.
AATTATTCTGTTAATAAATCATTAAAAGTATATATTTTTCTCTTCCTCAATACCACACTAAAGCGTTGATTTGTCCTAAAATCAATTCACGTCGTGAATGTCTTCTTCCTTTGCCGTCACCTAAACATTAAGGTTTTAGGATTTTCACTCAAAATATATTTAAATATCCTTAAAATAATATGATGAACGGCTCAAATTTTTTGTAATTTAATTATACTTAAGTTATTGAAAAATTATAATTACTAATTATAATAGAAATAAGTTAAAATATGTGTATGTAAGATTTTATAATGTTTTGAGTGTGCATAGCGTAATTAACTAAAAATGATGAGTAAGACATAAATAAAACTAAATTGTGTGGCATGTAGGTAATTATCCCTTTTTATTTTTGATAAAACTTCTATCGAATACTTTTAAATAGCCTTTCATTTTCATTCATTGTGAATCGCGTGATTCTTTAAAAAGAAATATTCTGTATTTTATGATCTGATTGTCAATTTATAATATTAATGTAGCCAAATGATCTTGTCAGAAAAATATAATGATTTATCGCAAATCATGAAAAAAGAAAGATGAGAACTAAATTATAAAGAATACGTTTGAAATATTCTCTGAGAAGTAAAATAGCACTCATGCTAGAAAACAAATAAGGAGATTCTACTTGGGTACGTAAAAAAGATCACTGGGGCGATGAAAAAAATAATTACTTATGATAATAATAATAAGTCTCGCAAAATAATTATCTGATATGTCGTAAATGATAAATATTAAGTTGCTGAAGATCTCGAGTTTGTTAACAATTGATTAAAATGTCTAGGAAAACTAAGCACTTACGAGAACAATAATAAGTATCGCAAAATAATTATCTGATATGCCGTGAATGATAAATATTAAGTTGCTGAAGATCTCGAGCTTGTTAACAATTGATTAAAAATGTCTCAGAAAAACTAAGAACTTACGAGAACAATAATAAGTATCACAAAATAATTATCTAATATGCCGTGAATGATAAATATTAAGTTGCTGAAGATCTCGAGCTTGTTAACAATTGATTAAGAATGCCTCAGGAAAACTATGCTTGGTGCGTACGATGGTTCATGTAGATATGCTCAAATTAGATGTATAGATTCGGAAGATCAATTCGGTTCACTACAATGTCACTTTCATGGTTGGGATAAAAGGAATCACTTGCATAAATGAACAAAAAAAACAAAGCTTTTGGTCTCTAATTTTTCTAAAATTCATATATAATCCCAAGTTAGAAATATATATGAAACAAGCATTCAACTAGTGAAGCTAAGCAAGGGATGTCCACCCTGCTAAAACAATTTATGTGAGACAGTAGATGGATTAGATTAATAATTTTGTTTAAAAAAAAGGTCAATGAAATAAACATAAGATCAAATTGTACATGTTAATATAAAAAATTAATCAAGAAATTAGAAATAACATAGTGTTAGAACCTTCTCTAATACTCCTTGTCGAACAGCTGCTCAACAACAGCCCCTTGTCTAATAGCAGCTCAACAGCGGCCCATTGCCTAACAGTTGCTCAACAGCGGCCCCTTGCCGAACAACTGCTCAACAGCAACCCCAAGTCGAACAGCAGCTCATCAGCTCATCAGTAGCCCCTTGCCTAACAGCTGCTCAACAGCAACCCCTTGCCGAACAGCTGCTCAACAGCAGCCTCTTGTCTAATAGCAGCCCCTTGCCTAACAGGTGCTCAACAGTGGCCCCTTGCCTAACAGGTGCTCAACAGTGGCCCCTTGCCGAACAGCTACTCAATAGCAGCCCCAAGTCGAACAGCAGCTCAACAGCAGCCCCAAGTCGAACAGCTGCTCAACAGCAGCCCCAAGTCGAACAGCTGCTCAACAGCAGCCCCAAGTCGAACAGCTGCTCAACAGCAGCCCCAAGTCGAACAACTGCTCAACAGCAGCCCCAAGTCGAATAGCAGCTCAAAGAGATATCACCAGATCGTATTCTCAGTACTACTATGTCAACTCAGCATTTAAGATAGTATGAGAGTCCACTCCCTAATCGTTCTTTGTAGAAATATACATCAGATGTGACAGACCGTACCTATTGTATCTCCTCCTCTCCAGGCTATAAAAAGGGGGCTCGGACTCTCTCAAAAGAGGCCACTCTTTCTCTACCTGCTCTCTCTCTTGTACTATTTGGTCTCTCATTAGAGACCCTCAAGCTTTGTAAGAGGAGATGGGATTAGTGGATTCAAATCGCCTGGACGGCGTCGTGGTTTTTCTCCCGAACACTCGGGTTTCCACGTAAAAATCGCCGTCTCATTTATCTCTGTGGTGGTGCATTTTTTGCATCAACTCATAGAAAATAAAAGAATAGAAAGATGAATTATATGAAGTTTTTACGTAGTAGAAAAAAACTCTCATGCCGTTCTTGATAGTTTTAAATCTATTATCATGCTGATTAAGTAAATCAAATATATATTAATACAACAATATGAAGAAAGAAAACAAAAAAAAACTAAAATGACACAAATCGCCAATTAAAATATTTTATTAATAAATTAATACAGTACAAGACAAGTAAATTATACACAGAAACTAGATCAAACCCTAACTCATTACAAGATCCATGCAAGAATAACTCAAATCAGAGTTTGCACAGTTTGTGTGCTCACTTAGATTTGACTTGGTCATTGATTAGAGGACAGTTTACTCTATTGATTTTAATTTTGTTAGTTATTGACTTATTGTAGTTCATTAGTATTTTGTTTGACTTTAAATTGTTATTTAATAGGTGATAGTATTTTGACTAATTACTATATTGGTTTTGCGATTGTGAAAGTAAACCGAAAGAATTTTATTGGCTTTATTTTTTAAAAATTTTCTATGGCTTTGTGGCTTAGAATTAAGTGTTATAGGTTTGGTGATAGTTCAAAATTTCTTTTTCTCGCATTAAATTTTCAGCAACCCTTCATCTCCATAACTAAATTCGTTTTCTCATACGAATTTCTTTCTTCAAATATTTGTGTGATGTTGTGAGATGCTAAACTTTTCTCTCATTAATTTATTCTCTAACTGTCGAGTGTCATCCTAAGGTCACTCCTACATAATGCGCATAACGCATGTAGCACATAATGCTCCGGAGATTCCCTTTGTAGTACTAGTGCTAACATTCACAAGTAGTCAACTAAAAGCAAATAAAAATTGACTAAAAAATGACTTATTTTAGTCATGACTAAAATCTTAAATTTATTTTTAAAAAAAATTAAAAATTATTTTATACATCATCCTACACAAATTTCAATATTAAACAATCACTTTATTTCACATCCAACATAATTTTTAATATAACTAACTCACTTTATTTCACACCATACATTTTTTTTTATTTTCACAAAAAATTTCTAAACTATTTTTTTCTTCTAACCAAACAGAGCCTAATCTCAGTCTAGTTGCCGTCCTAAAATGTTAAAACTTAAAGATTAAGTTTTATTTAAATATTTGAAAAAGATAAAAAGAGTCATGTGACTTTGGCCATTTTAATAGAACTATAAGAGGAAATCAAGGAAGTGGTAGTTTGGGGGCACAATCAGAGGAAAAAATCAATGGGCATTGATTGCATAGGCCACCATAAAGCCCACACTAATAATTATTCTTGGCTCATCAAGCTAATTCTAGATGAGGTCTTACATAACATATATATATATATATATATATAATATATATATATATATATATATATAGTATATTTACATATATATATATATATATATATATTTACATATATATATATATATATACACATCAATTCTTCTTCAATAATATATTAAATCGCTTAATTTTTATTTTACAAATTCACCTCTCAAATTTTACAAAAAATAATATATTTAAAGGTTTTTTTCATAATTTAGAAAAAGTTTTTTAACATGTTATTTTATTTAAATGATTATTACCAATAATATGTATATATAAATTTTTTTAAATATGTTTGTGAATATATGTATGCTATTAGTTTCATTGTTAGAAGATTTAAGCTAAATTGTAAAATAAAAAAAATATGAAAGTTAATATATAATTGAAAAAAAAAAGTATAAGTGCTTTAAAAAAAGTGTAGACCATGACCCATGCACCCATTTGAAAGCAATGGACCATAGGCATTTCCAATATGCAAGCTAAATTTATCCATTAATTAAGGTGCATGTTTTTTTAGCCAAATTAAATTTACTAGTAAATATCATTGAAGTTTTTTGAATTTGAGGTAATATCAATTAAGTCCACTATTTCAATAATCTATTAATAGGTCTGTTTACACTTAATTCAACGTTGCATCTCAGTTGTACATGTGACACCTAAAAAATTTTCAAATTCTATTTACCTGTCATTTTTCACGAGATTTTTTCATCGATTATGATATTTGCCTAATTATATTTATCTTTACATTTATAGAAATGTCCATTCATCAGCGATGATGTATGGTTTCATTCTGTTCATGTCAACTACGATCTTTAGTTATTCACAATAGTCTTTGTCGTTCAACTGGATGGAGACTATCATGACAATATCCTGTATGCTCAATTTTTACTACATAATCTTTCTCATCTTCAGCTTACTGGAACTTGCAGATTTTTGGTCATTAATAGCTATCATCTAGTTCACAACGGCCTAATAGATCAAGATTCACGTGTCTTTTTCTTGATATCATCAACAATCTCCTTGAAACCGGTAGTTAGTCTGTTTTAATCTGGAACTTGCTTTATAAATACATTTGGCCAAAATTTCAAAGGAGAATCATTATCATTATCAGAACCAATAACTGATAAGAGAGAAGCAAATATTTTCTTTTTCTTTTTCTTCTTCTTGTATTAGTCTTCTAGCTAAACTTTTTGAATGATAATACAACTCAATCTTTCGATCGATAATTTTACAAGTAGATAGCATATTGGCTTATGCAAAATTAAATTAAAAAATAAAAAAAACACAAATGCACGTAAGTTCAAACAGGAAGGACTGATTAACAATTTACCCTATTTTTAATTACTTTGTATTTTTTTAATAAAAAAACTTTTGAATTTTTATAATTCTATAAGTACATCTGAATTTTATCCAGGACATTAGTATAATATTATTTTGATATTGTATTGAGTCATTAAAAAAAGTAATTATTTAACTTTATAATATGTATGGATAATTTTTTAAAAATTATAAAATTATTATTTAAAAATAATTATTTAAATATTACGATATTTGAATAATAAGATATAATATTAAGATAACAATAAATGAAATTACTTTTAAATATTTTTATTAAACAAATATATATTACAAATATTTGTTTAATTAGCTTCTTCAAATAGTATTCCATGTAAAAAAACTTCTTTAGATAATATTTAGCACTTCTATAATAATTAAAATAATATTTTTATATTTATGAGAATTATATGTGACAAGCACTTAAAATACTCTTTAGAAGTACAATTTTAATTGTTTCTTTTTAGCATATCAGAGCATTTTAAATGATATTTTTTTAAAATTTGTATTTATCACAAAAAACACTATTCTCCTAATCACATAGTGATGATTTAATTTTGATCACAAGACCCTTACAAAGTAGTACTATAACAATTTGTTTGATTAATTTCAGAAATATTTGTTTAAGAAATTTCTCATTTGACACATATTTTATATTTTTTAATTTATTTTATGTAGTATATGTGTAATATTATTTATCTTCTTTATATGTATTATGTATTTCTCATGTTGCATACTTGCATACAAAGATAAGCATAGTTATACTATAATTTGTTTTTGGGCAAATTACGCTCAGGTCTTTGAGTTTAACGCTTAATATCGCACAGGTTTACTGTATAACATCGGGGTTTTTAATAAATTATCAAATGGGTATTTTTTAATTTTTTTTTATAATTAAAATTTGTTAAAATTACTGTTTTACCACCGCCACTCTCACTCTCCTCCTGATCGGATCGGGAGGAGAGAGAGAATGACAAGAGTAAAATGGTAATTTTAAAAAATTTAATAATAAAAAAAAACCATTTGATATTTCATTAAAACTCAAGGACCCTGATATTATAATTTTAAAAACGTGGACCTGCGCGATATTAAACGTTAAACTCAGGGACCTAGGTGTAACCCATTTTTTTTTTTTAATTTTTATCTTTTATTATGATAATGTTAATAAAATTTTGTGAAATAAAACTGAAAGTCTATAAACAATATTGTAAACGCAAGTCCTTAGTATTTCTATGTTAACTATGTGATATTATTTATATATCTAATATGCTAAACATTTTGTTAATACAGTTTTGAAATGGTTAAATATTTCTAAAAGTTTCTTTAGATTAATGTTTGATTTTTACTAATAATAATTAATTATTTGCTTCTTGAAATAAATAAATTAAAATGATTTTTTTATGAATAAGACATTTACATAGATATAACATATTATATGTTCTGTTAAATACATCACTTACGTTACTTAAAGTTTATTAAAATTAAAAAGAATAATTACTTACATGTCATACTATTTAGTTTTATTTATGCATTACCCATTCATTCTTAGTTAATTACGCTATACATATTTAAAATATTAGAAAATCTTACATACACACAGTTTAACTTGTTTTCATTATAATGATCATAATTTTCAATAACCTAATTATAGTTAAATTACAAAAAAATTGAGTCATTTATTATATTATTTTAAAGATATTTAAACATATTTTGAGTGAAAATTCTAAAATTTTGAGTGAACAGATCAGCGTTTTAGTGTGACATTGAGGAACAAAAAAAATATGTACTATTAAAGATAAAAATATAATTTTAATGATTTATTATTTTTTTTTTTCAAATAGATTTTGATTGAATTTTAACTCAAGTGTGTGTATGTAAGATTTTATAATATTTTGAGTATGCATAGTATAATTAACTAAGAATGAATGAATAATGTATAAATAAAATTAAACAGTTTGGCATGTTGGTAATTATCCCAAATTAAAATGAAATCATTACTACTGCAATTATGGAATTCAAAATTGACCATTTGCCATGCGAATGACTTCTATACCCTTGCCTTCGTGGCAAAATAATGATTTATATTATGGAAATAGCAGCGAAGTAGTAAAGATCAATCTAAGGGTGTTATGGTAAATGTAAACGGTGACCGAATCTTTTTGGTGTTCAGCTATCATCTTAACTCTCTGTTTGGCAATAGACTAAAAATCATAGCTAAAATTACCCATGACCAAAATCTTAAATTTATTTTAAAAAAACTTAAAAAATTATTTTATATCTCATCTCACACAAATTCCAACATTAAACAATCACTTTATTTCACATCCAACACAATTCTCAATAAATCAATTAACTTTATTTCACATCATACACAATTTTTAATATAACTAACTTATTTTATTTCACATCATATACATTTTTCAAAAATCACTAAAAATTCCAATCAAATCTTCTTTTTTTTCTTATTACCAAACAGAGCCAAGAAAAAAAAAATTAGATTAAGTCTTCCTATCACATCGTCTATTAGGTGCCCAATAGAAATGTGTTGCACAATCATTCTTTTACAAATTGTTTAATAATATTTTTATTTTAATTTACATGAATATACAAAATAAAAAAATAAGTATAAAATGAAAATAAATTAATAAAAAATTATAAATTATCAATGAAATACATAACTTTTATGATCGATTTTTATTTTATATAGTCTTTTTTTGGTTTGTAAGTTTACTTTTATATCGTATAAAGGTTTGTTTAATTAGAAGACAAATTTGGGTAAGAAAAAAAAAATATTTTATTTTATAGAGTTGATAGAAAAGAAATTTATTTTAATATTGAGAGGTACGTAGAATGTAAAATAAAATTGATTTTAAAGTTGGAATTTATGTTAGATGTAAAATAAAGTTAGTTTTTAAGATTAGAATTTGCGTTAATGTGAAATAAAGTTATTAAAATTTATAATAAATTTAACATATTATTAAAAAAATATTTTACCTATTTTTTAGTAATTGTCAAATATGCTCTAAATATTTTTTACTTTGTATAAAAAAATATTATATAACAAAAAAATTTATAAATAATAAAAAATGATGTAAAATGGTGAAAAGTATTATAAAATAATATGTTTTTACCGTTATGCATGTTGCACATTATGCAGGAATTTATACGGTGTAATCTTATTACAAGATGAATAGGTGCGGTGGTGGGAAGACATATTTTTTCATCCTGGAGAACTTATTGCAATCGGACAGCCTAACACGTAAATTTTGCGGCAGCCATTCAGCGTGCGACACCTGCGTGCGGGTCCACCATCACGGCTCGGCATACATAGCAATTTTTATTATATATGTATCATAAAATATCTCATATGTAGTAGATTTTATCATATATGTATCATAATATATCTCATACGTAGAAAGTTTGCTCACATATGTATCATAATATATTTCATACGTAGTAATTTTTATCACATATATATCATAAAATATCTCATATGTAGCAATTTTGGTGGACTATTATAATACATATGTGAGCAAACTTGCTATATATAAGATATATTATGATACATATATGATAAAATCTGCTACGTATGAGATATTTTATGATACATATATGATAAAATTTATTACGTATGAGATATTTTATGATACGTATGTGATAAAAATTACTACGTCTGTCGAGCTGTGATGGTGAGACCCGCATGCAGGTATTGCATGTCAAATAACTGCCGCAAAATCATGTCAAATAACTGCCGTAAAATCATGTCAAATAACTGCCGTAAAATCTACATATTTGGTTGTCTGACTGCAATAATTTTCCTTCATCCGGATGCGCTGCCCCACGGATCTCTGTTTCGTTTTCCTTCCGTTTCTAACCCTGTTGCGTTCAGAGAATGACAAGACTACCGATGGGCAGAATAGCAGGTTTGCAGCAAATGGATAAATTGCATCTTGAGTCCAGAATTTAGTTTGAACTCATTAAAACATATTCCTTTACTAAATGATCCAGTTGAAATGCTCTACAGCCCTCTTAATAAATAAATTGGAAAAAAACAAAACCTATTTGAAATAAAGCTTCAAAAGTAACCGTTTTATCTAAAATTAAAAACATCCAATAGTGTATCCTCCGACCTAGTGGGCCTGAATTTTATTGGGCCCGTGACGGCCCAATCCAAATCTCTTTAAATCTCATGTCTGACCCATTTAGTGTAATCGGTTTAAAACGCACCTGTGACACGAATCTGACTCATTCCATTGGGGAAACTGGAGATGAATGTATGTAACAAAGAAAAGGAAGGTGGGTCTTGTCAAAAATGTAAGGAGACAAGCACGTTGCTCAATTTTTTGATTTTGACGAATACTAATTCGAATGTCCAAGTTAAAGTTAAAGAGAAGAAGTGTACTTTATAGTTTATTTCTCTTAATTTTTTTTTTTGGAATATGATAATAAGCATGTATATTTTTGTCAAGGATTCTACTCATACTCATTTAGATATTATTTTGCTTAGTTAGCCTTAAGTCTAACCCATGCCTTGATAACTTTTGTTATAAAACTTATCCCTATAGCCACAGCAAAAACAGATTGATTTCAACAATCAATCGAATTTCTATATGGTGGGCCTATACAAAATAGCCTAGCTAACTGTTTGGGCTATACAGGTTTTCAGATTTTGTGGAATATCATATTCTCATTGTCCTGTCCTTTTGTAGCCCACTTTAAAAGCTCTTTTTTATTTTACTATTTGCACATTTCTTGAAAATTATTTTTCTACTATTTGTTTATTTTAAATAAAACATAATTGTCTTTGTCATTCTTTCTTGTCCTTTTTTACAACCCTTAAGCTTTGTGATGAATATTTTGTCCACCTAAGCTTACCAAAAAGTTAAAAGTCATTCTAGGTGACCCTCTCTCCTTATTCTAGCTTTCAGGTAAAAACTTGAATGTTTTAGCCATTTTTTTATACAAAAGTTATACTTTTTGCTAAAATCATTCTAGCACATTTCATCTGATAAATAAGTAAACTCATTATTTTAAGCTTATTTCACATTTGTCTTTATAAAGGTTTCATTTTAAAAAAAAATTCATGATTTCAAGCATGCTTAAGTATGTTATTTATCTTTTATCAAAAAAAAAAGTATGTTATTTATCTTTAAAAAATAAAATAAGCTCAGCATAAATCACTTTATCCTAACATTCTAATGGACATATTATTACCCAAAAATATCCAAAATGCCCTTAGCTTGTTGCTTTCTCATCTCATTGGTCTATTTGTGTGATATATCAAAATAGTTTTATCATATTATCATTATACTGGTGCTGAATGCTGGCCTGCAAAGAAGAAATATACAAATAAAATAAATGTTGCAGAAATGAGGATGTTAAGGTGGATGTGTGGATATACACGAAAGAATAGAATGAGAAATGAGTATATCCGAAAGAAGAAAGTCGGCTTCGATGGTTTGGACATCTAAATCGTAGGTCAATTGAAGCTCTAGTTAGAAAAATTGAGTTACTGATTTTGCCCATGTACAAAGAGGAAGAGGGAGACCAAAGAAGACATGGCAAGAAACTATAAGGAGTGATCTTAGTTACTTAAACTTAGATAAAAATTTGGTAACCGATAGAGCGCAATGGAAACAAAGGATTCATGTAGCCGACCCCACCTAGTGGGATTAAGGCTTGATTATTGTTGTTGTTATATTATCATTATACTGCTTTTTAGGGTAATTTATATTACTAGGAATTCATTTTTTTGCCAACGTTTTAATTTTTTTTTTTTCAAATTCAAAAGTTTAAAATCTTTAACCTATTTTACAAGGCATAAAAAAAAAACCTATTTTACAAGGCATATATTTTTTCTAGTTACATATCAGAAGTCGTTACCTGAGTTTATTAAAGATGCCGCCGGCAATGTTCAGCAGCATCCCCAGCGCCTCCCTCATGTCCGGCCTCGCCGCCGGCAACTCTGCCGCGCAGCTCATCGCCACTCCCATCAACCCCCTCATCGCCTCCCCTCCCCCTTCCTCTGATCTCCACCCCTCCGCCGCCTCCGCCTCCGCCGCCTCCGCCCCCACTCTCCTCAACCATTCCACCAAACCCTCCGCGCCGGCGTCATCATCCTCTACGGCCCTCCTCCCCGTCGCCAGCTCCATCGCCAGCACCCCGAAACTGTAGACGTCCCCCTTCGTCGTCGCCCTCCACGTCTGCCCGTATTCCGGCGCCACGTACCCCACCGTTCCCGCCACCGCCGTGCTGACGTGGCTATTCCCGTCGCTGACCGCCCTCGACATCCCGAAGTCCGTCACGCGAGCTCTGCCTCCTCCGTCCATCATCACGTTGCTCGCCTTCACATCGCGGTGTACCACCGCTGGCGAGCACTCGTGGTGGAGGTAAACCAGGGCACGCGCCACACCCACAGCCGCCTCCAACCGCCGCGCCCACCGGAACCCTAGCCGGTCCTTGATCACGTCTTCCAAGGTCCCTCCCGCCATGTACTCGTACACCAGGAGCTTCGTCGTGCCGAGGAGGCACCACCCGTAGAGAGGGACGAGATTTGGGTGGCCGCCGGCGACCACCTATGAAATTTATTTATTTCCGTCATTACTCGGTAATTTATCCCAGTTTAAGTTTTTTCGTTAGTCACCTATTTGGCTTATAGTTTCAGCTTTAATACCAAAAGGGCAAATTACACCCAGGTGCCTGTATTTAAAGCTTAATAATGCATAGGTTTACATTATAGTATCGGAGTCCCTGAGTTTTAATAAATTATCAAATGAGTTCTTTTTTATTTTATTTTTTATTAATTTTTTTTTAAATTATCATTATATCTCTCTTCCTCTTTCTGCTCTTGATCCCCTCTCAGGAGGGGGAGGGTGAGGGGGAGGAGTATAATAATAATTTTAAAAGAAATTTAATAATAAAAAAATAAAAAAAAAAACTCATTTGAAAATTTATTAAAATTCAAGGATCTCGATATTATAATTTTAAAAACTTGAATCTGTATATTATTAAACCTTAAACTCAAAGACCTGTGTGTAATTTACCCATATCAAAATGAGAAATCTCAAATACATGCTCCTCATTTACTCTATTCATAATTATTGAAAAAAAAATACAAGTCATTAAACTCCATAAATGGCACTGAGGTCTTTCTAGTTTGACCTCTCCAGTTTGCTCTCATGTCTACATTTTCTATTAGGGTAAATAGCTAACTGATGCTTTTAGTATGCTCTTATGTTCAACTAGGTCCTAATTATTTATGAATTAAGAAAAGTGCATGATTTTAAAGGTTATGTAAATGAGCATATAGGTCACTAGCCATAACAAAAGCACTCATAAGAGCCGATTATAAAAACTTAGATTGTAAATTTTAAATAATAGGTACCCAATTGCAGATGAGGGTAAACTAAAAGGATCTAATTGATATTTACCATTTACACAATCTTGATAATTACTTTATTTATTCATAAATAATAAGAATTTAGTTGCACATAAGAGTAGAGTAGAGAAATCCTGCTATTCACTCTAATATAAAATATTGCGTCTTATGAAATCATAGAACTCTGCCCTGTTTGGCGCAAAGAACAAATCAGGACCAAAGTGATACTAATTTAAAAAATAATAATAATAATAATAAATAAAATTTTTTAATCATTCTACACAAATTCTAATATAAAAAAAATATTATTTTACTTCACATACTCAATAATTTTTAATAAAAATATATATATCACATCCTAGATCAAAATATTCGAATCGAGTATTTTGGTCTAGGATGTAAAATAAAATAAAATTTTTTATTAAAAATTATTGAGTATGTGAAGTTTTTTATGAGAATTTGTGTATAATGATTAAAAATTTTATTTATTATTATTATTATTTTTTAAATTAGTATTATTTTGGTCCTGATTTAGTCCTCACACAAAACAGGATAAGCTAAGGACAATCTATGCAATAAAGTTTATGTATGAGACATACATATAAAAATATGATAATATTTTCCAATTAATGTGTAAAGCTAAAGTGACATTTAGTTTCACGATATCTTGATGTTAAATATGCAGATATTATAATATTTAAATGTCATTTTTTAAATAATAAATTTTTAATAATTTAAAATATAATTTAAAAATATCATCAAAATAAATAATTATTATTTTTAATTAATAACATAACATAGCATAGATAACATTAAACTAAAATAAAAATAAGAATAACTAATATGTTGTATGCAAAACTAAATCAAGAATCATCTATGATGATTGAATCAATGTCAAAGCTGAAAATATTAGTATTGTTAATGGTGAGCTACAAGAGAATGATGGAACACATTCTTTTTCTATTCTTTCAATACCAGATTTCAATAATATAATTATGTTAAGACGAAATGACCCCTTAGAAGAAGTAGAAAAAACTATATTGCGGTACATTAGTGAGAGCGTTCAAAAGAGAGCTGCATTAATGAATTCTATTGAATAAGAATCAATAGTTGTTGAAAACAATAAAAAAGGATCGAATCATTTATGGCAGCGACACGAGCAACCATGGAATAAAAGATGATGGTAATAATGAGAACTAAATCACTACTTTCGTAAATATTATCCTGGCCTACTTATTTGCAAAGTTTAATTTTTAATTTGTTAAAATTAAACTTGAATAAAGATATTTTTATTAAAATTTATGAATAATATGAAATAAAATTAGTTATTATATTAGGATATGTGAGAGATGTGATGTAAATTAGTTACTATTTTAATATATGTGTAAAATGTGAAATAAATTAACTATTAGATGTGATATGCCTGTTTAAAATTAAATCAGGTTAATTTTAAACAGTCAAACAAATAAGGTAATATATGATGCAATTTTTAATCCACATATCTTCTAAATAATACTTATGCAATATAATCAGTTTTGCTTGGTTAATTTGTAGCATTAAATTAGCTTCTTAAATCAAGATATATGTTGATTTCATTTACTTTGAAATTTAAAGACAAATTGGTTATAAGTAGACCAGTTTAAATATTGAATGTTGGATATCCCAGTTGTGCAAGTTATTACCATTTTGTTTGTAACGTGTAGTCGTTAACATGCATGTTAAGAAGTTATAATCCTAATAACTTCTTATTTGAGATGTTGCCAAATGAATTCATACCTTTTTGTTTTTCTTTGCACAACAAAAAATGTTTAGAATAAGTTTTTTTTTGTTATAAATTTAAGGGTAAATTGCATGTAAGTCCATATTATTTGACCATATATACAAGTAGGTCCTTATTTTTTGAAAATTGCTCAAATTAGTTCATTAGTTTTAGATGATATGCAATTAGGTCCAAAATTTAGATTTGACAGTAAAGAAAATTTATGAAATGATATTTTTACCCTTAAGATTTTCTCTCTCTCTCTCTTTCTTGCACCAGGTCTGGGAAGAGCTTCGTCTCTCATCCTCTTCATCTCCCATCCTCTTCGTCATCTTCGCAGGCTTCATCAATGACAACACGAAGAACCTCTCCCCCTTCTTCCCCTATGGTGCCGACGGCGTCTTCCTCATCATCGCAGTCGTCTACTTCGCCTATGACGGGTTCGACAACCTCGCCACCATGGCCGAAGAGACTCGTAGCTCGACAAAAGACATCCCGTCGGCTCCATGACCATCATCATTGGGATTTACTGCCTCATGTCCCTCTTCTCTCTCTCTCTCTCTCTCTCTCTCTCTTTTCTGCACCAGGTTTGAGAAGACGTTTGTCTTCCCCCCTCCCTCTCCCTCTCTCCTCTCTATGTGAAAGAAACGACCCTAGCGAGCATCCGGTCGAGGTCGTCGGGAGGTTTCACAACCATCCCGACAGCAAGGAGAAGCCCTTGTGCTCATCAGCTCTCGAGGTCTCCAGTGACGGCCGATCCATCTGCGTTCCGCTGCTGCTACAGCTGCGATCCCGCCACCATGCATGTGTGTGTGTGTGTGTGTGTGAGAGAGAGAGAGAGAGAGAGAGAGAGGATAAAAATGTTATTTCATAAAATTTTTTAGTGTCAAATCTAAATTTTGGATCTAATTGCACATTACTTAAAACTAATGAACTAATTTAAATAATTTTAAAAAAAATAGAACCTACTTATATATATAATCAAACAATAGGAACCTATTTGCAAATTACCCTAACTGTAATCAACTTGGTTTCGAGGAATTTCAAGCATACCTCCATCTCTGCCCGGAACTCCCGCTCCCCTTCCGACCCTCCTTTCTGTAGCTTCTTGACGGCAACGTGCCGGCCGTCCGGAAGTACGCCACGGTATACCACACCGCAGCCGCCGCGACCGATCACCATGTCGTTGGAGAAGTTTCCGGTCGCCGCCAAGATGTCGGGGTAAGTGAAAGCAGTTTTATCAAGACCGAACACCCGCACGCCGTTGCCGGCTGGGCTGGAAAGGCGAGAAGAAGCTCCTGCAGTCGACGGAGGTGGAGATGGAGCAGCGTATATCTGACCTTTTTTAGCGACTTCGAGGGTAATGGGATCTTTTTCCAAACATGATAAACAGTTGACGGCAGACCTGCTCCTGCCCTTGGAGCAGAGGAAGCCGAAGATGGCAACGATGACAAACGCAGGGACAGTGACGGCTGACATAATGCCGTAAAGTGATGATTTCCGGCTCCGGGGGGTGGTACCAGAGGGCTGTGCGGCAGGGGGTGGAGTGAAGCCAGTGGAGAAGAAGATTAACGGGTCGCCGATGAAGGAGGTTTTGTCGAAGGTTGCGAGCTGGCCGTTGCTCGGAATTAGGCCGTAGAGAAAGGGGTTGAAAGAGATATTGAACATGTTCAAGCTTGATAGACCGTTGAGACTGACGGGGAACTCGCCGGAGAAATTGTTCCAGGAGAGGTCTAGGATCTGAAGGCACTGGATCCGGCCAAGATCCGACGGGATCTGGCCGGAGAAGTGATTACTCGAAGCGTTGAGCACGATAAGCGGCAGCCCGCTGATGATCGGCGGGAAACTTCCTGAGAATTCGTTGTCATTGATGAGCAGGAGGCTAAGCCGCCTCATTAGACCGATTTCCGGCGGAATCTCACCGGAGAGGCGGTTGCCGTGAATGTGGAAGTAGCCGGAGCTATCTAGTGTACGGATTGGCTTCGTGGAATTTAAACAAACAGGGAAGACGCCGAAGCCCTTGAGGAGATGATCCCAGGTGGCGCGACAGCTCCGGCGGGTCATCACAGTAAGGAAGAAGCTGAACGGCGGGTAGATTCCCGGCATCCATCGCTTCATCGCGAGGCATTCAGAGGATCCGGCACTGAGATCTTTAATCAGCCTGTTCTGCTCGAAAGTCGGAGCCGGATCTCGACCTACCGTGGAAATCGCCGGCGGGATCCGGCCGGAAAGCCTGTTATTAGCGATGTTAAGCCAGAGGAGACTGCTGCAGTTGCCGATTTCCGGCGGGATCTCGCCGGTGAGATTATTGTTCGCGAGCATTAGCCAGAGGACCGACGTCAAGTTCCCGATCTCCGGAGGAATTCCTCCGCTGAGTCGGTTGAAGGATAGATCTAGCACTTGTAACGTCAAGATTCTTCCATATTCCGGCGGAATTCTACCGTAGAAATAATTGTACGCGAGAATAATCAGCTTAATTTTTGGCATGTCGGCGACGGAGACCGGAAGCTTCCTGGAGAAATTGTTGAAGCTGAGATCGAGCCGAAGCAAATTCGGGAGCTCGAGGATTCCGGATTCTTCGATCCCTCCACTATACGAGTTTGAATGAAGAATTAAGAACTTGAGCGTGGTGAAATTCCCGAAGATTTGCTGGATCTCTCCGCCGAATTGATTCCTGCTGATATCGAGGAACACCAATTTCCTGCAGTTGAGCAGCTCCATAGGCAGATCTCTGTCGAAGCTATTGTTGCCGAGGAAGAGACTGTTGAGTTCTGTGAGATCTCCAATGCCGGAAGTGATCTTTCCAGTGAGTAAGTTTCCCCAAAGGTCCAGAGAATTCAGCTTGGAGCAGTTCGCGATAGAATCAGGGAAACTACCGCTGAACCCGTTGCCGGAGAGATCCAGGGCTTCGAGACTGCAGTTCTCTGGAAAAGTCTCCGGTGAAATCACCCCGCTGAAAACGTTATCGGCCACAGAGAACTCCCGCAGCCACCAGAAGCCCCAGCTCATCTCTCCCTCGAATCGATTCAAACTCAGATCGAGATACTGCAGTTTATGCTGGCAACCGGAGAAAAATGATCCGATCTCGCCTGTGAAGTTGTTTCCGGAAATGTTGAGAGAGACCAAGCTCCCGCAGTTCGCCGGAAAGCTTGACGAGACTCTCCCCTGGAAGCGATTGACGGCGATGTCGAGGTTCTCCAAGAGTGAGAGGCCTCTGAGATCGAGCTCTCCGGCGATGAGGTTGTGGGAGAGGTTCAGGTGCCGGAGAGCGCGGCATTTGTTGAAATCCGTTGGAACTGGACCTGCGATGTAGTTGCGAGATAGGTCGAGCCGGGTGAGTGCTGGTAAGAGGGAGAAGTTCGGGAATATTCCGCCTGAGATGCCGGAATCTCTGAGGTCGACGACGGCGACGCGGCCGCTGGAGTCGCAGGAGATGCCGCGCCACCGGCAAGGGGACGGCTCTGATTCATTCCAGTCGGCGTAGGGTCCGAGGTTTATGCGGTTTCTCTCGAGAAGGAAGCTTTTGAGGTTGACCAGGATCTCTTTATCTGCCGGCGCCGGCTGCTGGGATTCTACAGCGGCGGCGCTGTCTGGACAAAAGAAGGTTAGCGGCGGCGAGGGAAAGGAATGAGAGCGGTTATGGGGAGAAACAGTGACGTACCAGAGATTGCTAGTAATAAGAGGACGAATCGGAATGATGCGGATGAACGATAATCCGACGGTGGGAAGGCCGTTTGATTCCGACGAGCTTCTGCGCCGGTGATCATCGAGAGAGTTGTTCTCCGGCCAAAGGCTATTTTCTCTCTGCTTTATATAATTATATTATTCGCATTTTCCTTGAAAATGTTATTTTACTCGTTGAATTTGCTTTTTTTTTGTTTTAGAAAATTTTAAGTCAAAAATATTATACATTTTAAAAATACATTAAAAAAGAATTCAAAATTGTGAATTGATGTGGATAAGTGTCCACCTATAGGGAATTATAAAAAAATTAAAAATTATTAATCCATAAGAAATAGAGGTAGCACCTTATTATTACAAAATAAATTTCTTAACTTTTTCTATTGTGAATTAAAATGATCAATGGAGATAAATTAATTAAAATTAAAGGGTCATCTAATTCAATATTATTTTAATATTATATTATATTATTTAAAAAAATAATTATTTAATTTAATTATATGTATAAATATTTTTTTTTAAAAATTATGTTGTCACTCAAATAATGATATCTACATAATATGATATAGTGTTAAAATAATTTTGAATTAAATACTTCTAAAATTAAATTACTTAAAGCTTGATGCAATGTATCACTTTAATTGTATTCACGAGGACCTCAATATTGGATATTCTTAAAACGAAAATATGATAATGTTATGACAATTAAAATCTAAAAATTGAAGTATGTTTTTCCCTTTTTTTTATTTATAATTTTGTTGCCTCGAAAAGGTTTTATTAGATCATCAGTTGTTTGTAATGAGCTCTTGTTAGTTTTTAGTTTGAAAAAATTCAAATCTTTTGAGGGAATGAGTTAGCTCGAAGTCGACATAAGTCACCTGAAATTCTAATCGAATTGAGACAAGCTGATCTTGAGCCATATTTAGCTCAGCTGATCGTTCTCACTCATAAAGAATGAGCAAGAAAATATGACGGGTGTTGGAGTGAACTTTCTTAAATAAGTCGGATTAAACTCGATGAATCCATAGTGGATGTCTCGTTGGGTGTAGCCTTATGTTATAGAGCCAATCCATTGGTCCTTAGATGATTTCATTACTTCAGCTATCTTCTATAGATCAAGACTGAGCTGACTCATGAGAACATTCTTCTAAATTCGATCAAGATGGACTATAAGTAAATTAGTTCGAATCTAAAATGCTGCATTTTAGAGCAGAAGAAAATCGTATCATTATATGTTTCCTCATGAATAAAATACGAAGAATAACAGAGAGAGATTAAATTTAACTAAAGTTTAAACTGAAAATCTCAACCTATTTATACTGAATTGTATTGAATTTGACTCAATCTATCATAAATGATAAACTAATATATATATATATATATATATATATATATATATATATAATTTCTATACATTACAAAGCTCATATTAATTTGAATACAGAATTGCTTGAGCTCAAATAACTCATAGAACACAAATTTAAGAATTTTACTATAATAGTAAAACTATCACTTTAATAATATGACAGCAATATTTTATCAATATTATCATTATTAATGATTAGCATAATCCAAATATCCATTATAGCGGCCAACAATAGCAACCGATTGTGTTGGCGGGGAGTGGCATAGTGATTGATGGTGGCCATCGATATGATTGCCAATAGTGTCTGTTCGATGATTAAAGTCAACATATATGGCCCTGTTTGTTTGGCCATTAAAAATTAATCTGCTTTAATTTTAATCAGGCATATCACATCGCACATAAGATTTAATATTAAAAATTAACTTTATTTCACATTCTCATACATCCCAACATAATAACTAACTTTATATCACGTCTCTCACATATTCCAACATAATAACTAATTTTATTTCACATCATTCACATATTCCAACATAATAACTAACTTTATTTCACATCATTCACAATTTTTAATAAAAAAATATCTTGCAGATAGAATAGAATATTTGAAGTATATTCTATTTATTTTTAATAAATATTTATCGAATTGATATATATATATATATATAATATTTAAAAGTATAAGCTGATGTTAGAGTAAATAAATTTTTAATAGTGAAATCTGTAATATATATATTTATATATGTATGAATGTATAATTTTTTTTAAAAATATAATTACAGGACATTCTATTATTTTCATCCTTAATTTCAATAAATACTGATATAAAAAAATCAATAAATACACATATTGCATTTCATATAGCGTCGACTATGTCCAAGGGTTGTTAAAATAGGAATTTTTTTGATGAATATTAAATTGAGATATTAATGATATGATCTCCAACTAATTTAAATTTGCTAAAAATTAAATTATATATTGGCCTTATTAAAGCTTTAAATAAGAATTTTATCCAATTTTAAGTTGAGCTAAGCCTAAGTCATTGGATGCCAATCTGAATCAAAATAGATTTGACTTTTATAATTATTTTTTTAATTTTTTTTAGTAAAATCTTAGGAATGCAGATCATTTGATCAATTTAAGTTCTCACCATTTATGGTAATCTAATTACTAAAAAATTCTAAGGTAGTTCTCTAATTAATGCATGAAATTAGTATATAATTGTACTTTCATTTTTTATTTTAAATCGATCAAATCTCTATTTAATTTTATGTCAATTCAAAATTTGAATAGTTAACATCTTGAACTATAAAAATAACTCATTGATTTGGTTGGCTATTTTTTAATCGTGTTAATTTAAGTTTGATCCAAAATCTATTTTAAATTTTGATAGATATATCTTGAATAAAAATTAACAGCCCTAATAATTTATGATTAATAGCCCTAGTAATAAATGATTTTAATTACATACAAATGGACAATATATTTGTATTACTTCAAAGTATGCCAAATATAAATAGAAAAATTTTATGAATAAATAAGGTAGTTTAAAGGGTCATTTATGCAATTATACAGGAAAGAAATTTTTATTTATGCCATTTTTTTGACCATTTTATTTACGGGATTGAGCATGGCTTGATTTGTAATTTTTTCATTGTTAACAAATTTATGCAGTTGCCATCAGATATTATATGTGCTCATAAAAAATATGTATAATCTTGAGCCCAGTAATATTAAAAAATTTGTGTGGCATGCAGGTAAATGTCCTTTTCTTATTTCTTATTATTTTTACAATATGTAATACTAATTTTTTTTAAGCACATATATGTAATTTCTCCTTCATGAAAAAAATAGATAATTACCTACATGTCACACCATTTCGTTTTATTTATGCGTTACCTATTCATTCTTAGTTAATTACGCTATGCACACTCAAAACATTATAAAATTTTACATACACACACTTTCACTTATTTTTATTATAATGAGCAATTATAATTTTTCAATAACCCAACTATAGTTAGGTTACAAAAAATTTAAACCGTTCATCATATTATTTTAAGGATATTTAAATATATTTTGAGTGAAAAAAAACTTAAAATTTTGATGTTTAGGTTGTGATAAGGGAATGAAATATCCGTGACGTGAATTGATTTTAGAACAGATCAGCGCTTTAGTGTGACATCAATGAAGAAAAAAAAACTATTAAAGATAAAAATATAATTTTAATGATTTACTAAACGAAATATTTTTTTTTTCAAATAGATTTTGACTAAATTTTAACTTAAATGTGTATATGTAAGATTTTATAATATTTTGAGTATGCATAGTATAATTAATTAAGAATTAATAAGTAATGCATAAATAAAATGAAATGATGTGACGTGCCAGTAATTATCCAAAAAAAAAAAAAAAGTTTTTCTGGTTGCATTTGTCTGCATGTATAACAGAAAAGTCCCACGAAAAATCCTACAGCTAATTAAATTTCCAGTACCTTTTTTTTGTCAATTATCCGCTTAATTTACAATATAAAAAAATAAATAAATTGAGTTTTGTTTTGTTGTAAAGATGAGATTTTGTCCTCTTGTAATATCTAATATTAACTTTTCAAATTTTGTCCTGTATTCTCTCACCCCTAAATATTATCATGGAATATGTCTCTAATTCTAATAAATAAATAAATAAATAAATAAATAATAAAATCGTTATTATATTAGACCACTTATTAGATGAATTTCCATGCTCGGATTAAGCTCCGTTTGATTTGCGGATAAAAAGTCACAGCTAAAATGATAATAGCCAAAAACTTTAATTTATTTAAAAAAAATTAAAAGTTATTTTATATATTTATATTTTTTACATAATTTTAATATTAAATAATTACTTTATTCCACATTAAGTATAATTTCCAATAAATTAGTTAATTTTATTTTATATTTAATATAAATTTTAATATAATTATTTTATATTATATATATGTTAAAAAAAATTAAAAAATAAATTAAATTATCATTCAATCAAATTGGGCCAAAGTCTTCTAAACGGGTTGTAAAGTTTGAGCCCATTATAGGACGGCCCAGCTTTAGCCTTGGCTTATTAGTAAGCTGGGTTCGACCTGGCATGAGAATTGGCTCCTGTGATGACTAGGGATTGACTGATGAGTCAGTCATCTGACTCATCACTGAATTGACCAAAAATCATAAATTCAAAAAAATAATTGAATCAGGTTAATAAATGTAATAATATAATTTTTTTTTGCATTTCTGCTTGTAATTAAATATAAAACTTCCATTATATATATATATATATTTATTTATTTATATATACGATCAGAACAAATTAACTCCAATTATACCTAAAATTTAATATTAAAATTTAATTATATTTATAATATATAATTTGAAATTAAAAATTAAGTTACTCTAAAAATAAATCATAATAATAGTTATCTTAATTGCGCATTTCTACTTTTTAATAAAAAATATTTTCATTTAAATTTAAAATTCATTTTATTAAAATTATAACAACTTCATAGTATTTGAGAAAATTTAGCTTTTTATATTTGGTAGTATAAAAATTATTATTGCTTTATATTATATTTAAGTTAGTTTTTATGAATTTTATAGATTTTTATAATAATATTTTAAAATTACTTACTTTCTTTCTTTTAGAATATTTTTACCTATATTATCGTACTTATTTTAATATATATAATTTTTATGATAATTTAAAATTATATTTTAATACTTTAAGTTAAATATATTAAAATTAATAGTCTTTATAAAAATAAATGATATGAAATACATATTATTCAAATTTTTTTATTTTTTTATTTTTAATTAATATATAAAGTTGATTATTTGATGAGGTATTAAGTAATGGATTAGTTAATATTACCGTTATTATACATATAAATTTAAAATTATTGTAATGTTCTAATATTTTTAGAGAAAATTAATGATTTAAAATGAGTAAATTAGAAAATCAATGACTTAAAATTTTGAAGTACAAGCAATCAATATGACTCAACCAGAGATAAAAAGGATAAGCAAAACTCGATAAAATAGAAGTGGATATTTATAGCTTGAATAAATTTATTTGATCAAGTTGTTAGAATAATTGTCACAAAGTAGCTAATAATGACATCATTAAAGCAGATGAAAATAAAAGAAATAAGTAGACGATGAGTAAATTAAAGATCTAAAATAGGACCAAATTGGTATTAATTTAAAAAATATTAATAATAATAATAAATAAATTTTTTATATCATTATACACAAATTTTAATATAAAAATATATTATTTTACTTTACATACTCAATAATTTAAAATAAAATATCAATTTTATTTCACATTCTAAATTAAAATATTTGAATCGAGTATTTTGAAATAAAATGTGAAATAAAGTTTATATTTTTACTAAAAATTATTGAGTATGTGAAGTAAAATATTATTTTTTATATTAAAATTTGTATAGAATAATTTAAAAAAATTTATTTATTATTATTGTTGTTGTTTTTTAAATTATTACTATTTTAGTTTTGATTTTGGTTCTCGCGCCAAACAGACCTAAAGACTCAAATAAAGTATTCCTCTTTTGTTGTTTTTATGTAAAACTAAAATGTTGATGTTATAAACATTCATAAAATTTGTATTGATTTGTCATTTTGATTAAAATTAAGAAGTAAAATTTAATTGAATAAATTTAGAATATGGAGCAATTAATTAGTATTTTAGATGTTTTCTACTTCCATGTTTAGCAGTCGAATTAAAACTTAAATAATGGCATCCTATTTGTGATAATAATCTAGAAAACATTAAAATTTTTTAAAACATGTTATTTTAATACAGCTGATAAAAAATAAATAGAAAAATTTGTCTTTTTTATTGTTAATAATTAATAATGAGGCCACTATAGCTTAAAGATCAATAATTTGAATACTATAGCTCAAAAAATAATAATTACTCGATATTTAGGTTGATATTTAAATTTAATTTGAGTTTGTTAAGCTGAAATGGGTTATTTCAAATTACATCAAACTTAGCTTAATTTTTATTAAATGTGAATAATATATTTATCAATTTAATATAATTAGTTGTTATTTATATGTAAGTTTGTATTAGATGTGCCTAGAATATATATATATATATATATTTAGTTGATTTAATTTTAAATCTAATAACAATAAATTTAGTTTTTAATTCTTATAAAATAATTAATTTTGTTATCTTTTTAAAATGTTTTTTTTAATTTTTATTGTTTATCTTAAAATTTAATTTTTTTTAAGTTTGAGTTATCTTGATAATAGATTAATGCTCGAGCAAGACCTGAACCATTTTTAACTCAAATTAAATTGTGACAGCAGCGTTCCGGCCTACTGCAAAGTGCGAAGAATGATTTTTTTAATTTAAACATTTTAAATAAATTCATCAGTTGCGGTTGCTGGACGTAACAGAAATAATTTTAATTAATTAGTTAACTTTTTAATGAGTATTGTAGAATTTATTTAATTTATAATTAATAATTTTTTAATAAAATTTAAATTATTGTTAATTTTTTTTATAATTATTTTTATTTATGAATTTTTAAAGTAATATTTTTAAATAATATTTAGTTTTTTTAAAAAAAAATAATTAAGAAGTCGCCTGTTGGCAATTTTTGTGACACAAAATATTCTTATTAATTATTTTATAAATATTTAATTTCATATCGTCAAATTAAAGATGTTCTTAGAGCATTTTTTTATAAATAAAAATCAAAGTAGTGTATTAAAATAACAACAAGAAATTATAATTTATTATTAAATAATAAGTTTCGCTTTTTAAAAAAAATAATATTTGAAGAAAAGAAATAATATTTTAATTTTGAAAAATTTTCTTCAATTAACAAATAAGTTTTTTTTTTACTTTGCTTTGAATATTTTTGATTGCCTAATTGAAATTTATGTAATATAATTGCATAAATACAAAATTATTCTCAAAAATTTGTTTTTATATAGTTAAATTAAATTAATTTTTTTAATTAAAAAAAAAGTCATAGAAAATAGAAGTCTAACATAAGTCCAGGCGACTTCGGCCTAACATAAGTCCGAGCGACTTCTATTGACTAATGTTTTTTGAATTATGTTCTTTCTGTTAATTTTTTATTAATTATATTTATATTATTAATTAATTAATTAAAAATTTTAAATTAAAAAAATTACCTATTGCGATTCAGCGATCAGCTATTCCTCAAATTATAGCCAGCCACGTCAACCGTGGTCAAGAGCGATGTTTCCTGTTTGTGACATAACACCAATTCAAAGCTTCCAGATTCGAAAAAATGACAATTATTCGATTTTTCTTTTCTTTTTTTCATCGGGAAGACGAGCGCCGCTTGACAGTCTGTTGCACCAAGAAAGTATTTCCCCCCATTGAGACGCCATTCCCACCTTCTCGTTGGAGGGCAGAAGCAGCAATGGAGAAAGCTCTTACAAAGGTCGGAGGCTTTTGGATCTCGAAGCAGGCCAAGAAGGAGCTCTCTTCCATCGGCGAGGACCTTTCCGTGAGTTATTTCTTTCCATTCTTCTTCCGTTCGATTCTCAGTATGAGTCAAATCATGATGCATATTTTTTCGTATTGGGAGAGGATATCCAATGTGTTTTGATTGAAACAGGCTGAATGGTCGATCCTCCTTCCATTTCGAAAATTTCTGTCCTTGTACTGTTGTAGATCTGCTGTAGGATAAGTGAGTTCGGGGCAATTAGGTCTGCATTTTTCTTTCCTAAAAAATGGAAACTTCGGGTTGAGCTAACTGATTCCGCAGTTTTCTATCGGCTTTGTCAAGTGCACATCCCAACGGATCTGGGGTCTTGTTTTATCAATCCTATTTCACTGATTAACCCTGCACAATGCAAACTATAGTGTTGTTCTTAATTACTCTGTTTACTTTGGGATTACTCTTGAGCTACTCAGTTCACTTCCATTAATGGTTTCTTATAATCGTAGTTTTAGTATATTTTATTCTCACATTCTCTCTAATATGGATATTTTCTAGACTTACCGCACATCCATCTCAACATTTTGCTCAACATTTATATTGGTATAGCTCAGTACTGTAATCATTCTGACGATTGGTTGTAATTTGCCAGCGTTTTTCAAGTACTGTGGAGGAGAAAGCCAAGTGGATCTTTGAGAAGCTAAAAGGTTAGAAAGCATTGCAACATTTTAAGAGTGTACTTTCTTGCCTTATGGTTTTGTTGCAGCACTGTCAAGGTGCAAAGGTTGACTAATTTTTCTTCTTACATTTAGTGCTCAAACTTGCAAAATAGAATCAGCGTGTAGTTTCAAACAAACACCTTCTCCAATGCTAGTCTAAAAATACCACCTAAATTCTCTAAAAGTACTTTAATCTATATTTTATATTTATTTTATATCATATATAAATATAAATTTTAAAAATCAAACCTCCTAATATACTTCAATAAAAAAAATTCAACTTTATTTCACCTCCAACATCCTCAATAAAAATAATTTCATTTCACGTCATAACAATAAAATATTTTTTTATTTCTCTATCTCACAAAAACTAAAAACTTCTGAAAAATACATTCCAACAAAACAAGGCCTGTGAAACTTAATGGTCTTATGAGAGCTAATCATAGTAGATTTGTTGTATAAGTAAATTGTGGTAACTGTTAGTTGGAATTTATGGTTGCTAAGTTGGGAAATGATTCAAGTGATTCATGTTTTCATAGAAGTGGTAGAACGTTACTTTGGGAAAGTTTTTATAACCTGTCTGCTTAAAAGCTTGTTTAATTAGGATGCATTTCAAATTATAGTATGTCGCATGGCAAATGGTTTTCGCTGCTTGGAATCACTGTATCGTAAGTGGCTAGACTTCGAAAATCTAGCTAAATACTCGATAGATATTCTTGTTTCTAAAGAATAATGAAACTGAGATTTTTTGAGCCTGAGTCTAGTTCATCATGCAAAGGTGTACATGGTATGAATGTTACATTGTTCATGCTTTTCAATTTATTTTCCATTGGATGCAGCTCTTTGCATATTCTAATGAAGCAACTACAAAACATGTTTTACATTAAAAAAGACTACAAAATATAGTATTTGTTCCTGTGTCTGGGAAATGAATTTATGAAGATGTTTCCCAATGAAGATGAATAGCTTTTAGATGAACTCCATAAATAGTCATGAATAGGCCTCACCACTAACATTTTAACCTGTTGGCAAAGTATACTGGGTTGAACTTATAAATATACCTTAATAAAATCAGTAGCTTTAAGTGGCCGTTGTATTATCTTCAAAAGTTTGGTGAATCTAGTGAAGCTTTTACAATAACAACAAAGCTTTTGTCCCACATTAGTTGGAGTTGGATATATGGTTTTCTCTTCTCTTTTGAGCTCTCTGTAAAGCAATGCTTTCTTGAGAACAATAAGAAGTGAGTCAAGGTCTTGCTTGATGATCATATCCAACTTTCCTTCTAGAATGCTCCTTCGCTTTTTCATCGTGACTCGTATTCCCTCAAAATTACATAAAGTGATTTTTATAATTCGATGATGGATATTGGAAAAACATAATAAAAAGTAATAAGTTTTATGATGGTTGTCAAACTAGTGTAACCTTCCTCTTTTCTTCAGGATTGGGATCAGCTGCGTAAAGATAAATAATAAACCTCAACATAGATGGAGTTTAATGCTATTATAGGTTATGAGTGATATAATTATCAATCACTGTCTATTAAACCTAATTGTAATTTTTTTGTGCATATGATGATTCTTCATATTTAGAAATCCAAAATTGTCGGCTCCATTCGGTTCACTCATATGCTAGAATAATAGTCACATCCCAGATACAGAAGGAAATCAGCATATGGCCGCATGAGATGTAACGACAATCTATCTCATAGGAGTGATGGCCAATTCGTAGAGTAGAAGATTTGCTTCATGACTTATTCCGTGCGAAAGTATGAACACGAGGTAGTTGATCAATCAAACTGGGATTGATCAATCAAATGTAGTGGACCATTAGGCTTAATCGATCAAAAGTGTGTTGTAAGCTTAGATCTCTATAGGTGTTGATCAATCAAAGTAGTTTGATGGATCACTTGATCGATCAAGCATGGCCAGAAATTAGCTATTAGATTTTAACGGTTAGCGGCTTGATCGATCAAAGTCTGCCAATCCAGAGAAGTACTAGTCATTGAAGCCTCTCCTATTTAAGGGGTTGGCTATTTTCTTGTCTTTTTCTGACATTCTTTGTACATTTAAGAGCTCTCAACTAACCCACCTCTCACAAATTCAAGTGCATTTAAAAGATTTTTATGTAAGAATTCAAAGCTTTGGCGCTCAAGCTCTCTCTTCCTTCCTCTCACATTCAAGCTCAATTTTTGAAGGGAAGAATAGGTTAATTCTTTTTCTTGCTTTTTGATTATTTCTTATTAAATTCTTCTCCTCCTAATTCTTACTTAGAATTCTTGTAGAGAGGAGAGGAATTTTGTAATTATTTGGTAGATTAGTGTGCACTTGCATGTGTACAAAGCCCTAGGGGCCGATTTTAGTATTTCTTGTACCGACTTCTCCACCTAAGAACAAAGGAGTATTAATTAGTAAGAGTGCAATTGTCTGGTTGGTTGCCGTGGATTAGGCTTGAGAGTGAGCCGAACCACGTTAAATTTCTTGTGTTCTTGTTACATCTCTATTTACTTACGCTTGTTATTATTATTGCATTATTGTTATTCTTATACAAACTCTTAAAATTTAAATTAATTAAAGTTTTGTTAGGGTATGTTTGCACCCCCAAACTCATACAAATCCTACACAAGGGGAACCATGTCTTTCCCTAGCTGGGGAGGGTTTCTTTTGGCCATTTTTTCTTCTTCTTTTCCTTTTCTTTTCTCTCTGTTTCTTCATTTTCTTTATATTCAATCATTTCATCTATAAGGCTTAAACTAGGTCGAGGCGCTCTGGAAACGAAGATATCCCCATAGTGGGAAATCTTGCCCATAAGTTCTAAGGGAACATTTTTGGTCATCAATAGGGAGGTTATTTGAATTCTTCGTTATGCCTCTGTAGGTTTTTTTCTTGTTTGAGCAGTGGAGTGGATATATTGGCTGATATGTTCTAAATTAGTAATGTAATGGCAAGAACATACACGGATTTTTATTTCTTGATAGAACTGATATGGAACAGCTAGAGGAAAGGGAAGGATGATTAGAAGAAGAGAAAGAAGAAGAGTAGAGGAAGTGTTGGAGAGGCATATGTTTTAGGATTTAATTCAATTCATGTTAAGTATTAAAATTCCATATTAATGGAGCAGTTTATAAAGATAGTTTATACGGAGAAAAAAATAGAACATGCCAAACGACAAAACGAAACTTTCCGAACCACAAAGAAGTAAATTTTCAAAACAAAATTAGATAGGAAGTAAAAAGATATCTCATATAATGATTAAACGCTCAAAAGGCTATCAAAACTAAAAGAGGAAACTAATTAATCCCCTTAAATATCAAAACACTAAAATACATGCATATACATTATTTTGCTTCCATTCCTTCACGTAATTCCATCTTCTTTCTGCATGTATTTATCTTGTTGAATGATTGCTGAACTTAACATGAATGCTGCTTGATCAACGCATAATTGCAAGTCATAGAAGCTATGACGAATTGAACTCGTCCATTGTTCTCCTTCAGGCAAGCCTCAGAAGTCGCTGCCGGAGCTCCTCCGAGAATACGGTCTCCCTCCTGGCCTCTTCCCCAAGAACATCGTCTGCTACGAATTTGATGAACTGAAAGGGAAGTTAGTCGTCCACCTGCCATCGATCTGTGAGGTGAGCTTCAAGGATTCTTCAGTGCTTAGGTACACTACTCGCGTCAAAGCCGTCATGTCCAGGGGGAAGCTCTCCGGTATAGAAGGGATGAAGACCAAAGTTTTAGTTTGGGTCAAAGTTTCACATGTCTCTATGGAGAACTACAGATCTGATAAGGTTTGCTTTACTGCTGGAGTGAAGAAACTGAGGCCCAGAGATTCATATGAGATTCCTCGGGACTCGATCATAGTCGATGAATTCTGATATTTTCATTCATCTCTTGCCATCATTCTAGTGATGTTCCAACACATCGCGTGCTATGCGAATGAGCTAATATTACATTACTATGGTTGCAAGAATTCATTTCTAGTTTTTCTGCATTGGTATTTGTTGATTATGTTTTCTTCAAACATTTGGTTTTCAAATTTAGTTAATTTGAGTTTCAGATGCGGAACTAGCATGTTGATTCGTACCTCGAGTTCTTTGGGCAATCGTTCATGTCGATTGTTGTTTTCAAACTCAGCCGAAACTGATTCAAAATATGAGTTTTGGATGGCTAACATTGACCCGAGTGGGAAAAGAATTTTTTTTTTCATGTTTTAGAGTATTTGCCCAGGCCTAGTTTATGATAATCTTCTTATAGATCAGAAGATAATCAAGAGTTTTTAATTTTTTAGTTAATTTTAAATGATTGTTTTGTTATTAAATAAAGTAGGGTTAAATTTGTCAATCTTTTAACAGATGCAGGGGTTTGGACTTTGACCAACCAACTATATCCCTGCTGAGGGATAGCTTACCAAACTGCTAATTTGCCCTGCTAGATATATGTCGATATTATTCTCTTTTTCTTCGGATCTGTTTGTTTGTAAGATTAAATTTAACAAAGTTAAAATTAAACTTGGATAGAGATTTTTTTTATTGAAAATTGTGAATGATGTGAAATAAAATTAGTTATTATGTTGGGATATGTGAGGGATATGTGAGGAATGTGATATAAAATTGATTGTTATGTTAATATATGTGAGGGATGTGATATAAGTTAATTATTATTTTAGTAATATGTGTAGGATGTGAAATAAAGTTAATTTTTAATATTAAATTTTTTGTGTGATGTGATATGTCAAGTTAAAATTAAATCAGATTAATTTTTAACTTCAAAACAAACGGGAGGGTCTTCGTGTTGTGTTTTAAAACTCATAAAACTCATATTCACTTTATTTTTACTCAACTTAGATTATTTTTTTTAATAGTGCACTTTTTAGACTCGTTTGGTTAGAGGTTATTTTGGTCATGATTATAAATAAAATAATTTTTAATTTTTTAATTAAAAAATATATGAAATAAATTTTTTTATTATTTTCCCTCAAGTTAAAAAAATTTATATATTAAAAATGAAAATTAAATTTTATTTAATTTTAATTTTTTTAAAAGTTAGTGGTCATTGGTCACGACCAAAATGATTTTTAGCTAAACACAATATCACGATGCCCATGTGGTTTTCAACAAAAAAATCAAAATTTAAAATTTTAATACGAAAGATCGTATACCCACATGAAGGTAAGATATAACATAATTTGGTGCATTTTCCTTTACTCAAACTCAACTCAAAAAATACAAAAAATATTTTAAAAATTATTTTACTAATCATATTCTAACATATAGATTATAGAGAAATCACAATATAATTCTCTTGCTACATATTAAAAGACCATACTCACAAAGAAGAAATCACACATTGAATCCTCCTCGTAATACCAAAAGCATTTTTTACATAATTAGAGAAAATTCACTTTTTCTCTAGAAACTCACTTTAGAGATCTTTTCAATCTTGAAGAATTCTCACATCTCTTTTGAGAATTACGAGGCCTCTCTTAACTTGGGAGAAAATGATAAAAAATATAATAATACAATTCAAAATAAAACTTACTCTTTATATTATTTTTCATACTTTAATTAAACAAATTAATCTTTTCATACTTTAGATATTATAATAATATGTGCATTAAAAGTATTCAATAGAGATCATATGCTTGACTCGAAAGATCTTGAGTTCTCTTTATAATTTTTTTTTTCATTTGATTGGAGATAATTTTTTTTGTCTAACATAAATTTTAACTATAAAAATTAATTTTATTTCATATCTAATGCAAATATAAATATTAAAATTTAAAATATTTCATATTTTATATAATTTTTAATATTAAAATAATTTTTTTTCTCATTAAATTTAAAAAATAAAATATATTTTTCTTTTATTAAAAAAAAAAAATCGAACCAAACTAGATCACAGTTCAGAACTTGTGTTTCAGAGTGCAATGGATTCAAAAAACTAGTGACCTTTATGAAATTAATCTATAAAAATTTACCAGTTGGATGTATTTAAAACCTTACCGTTAAATCACAGCCCTTAAAATGCGAAGCCGGATGATTCCCACCCTACATTGGTCCAATCTGTCGAAATCTTGTCCCGTCCCACAATTCCGTGCCCTCAATCAAGAAGATGAAGCCTCTGATCGGCATCAACAGCCGTGCAGCTTTTGATGATTTCATCCCTGCCGTCGGATGGCCTCCATCACGCAACGTAGCAAAACCTAACACTGTGACAACCATTCTCTCTCTCTCTCTCGCTCGCTCGTCTTCAATTTTTTTGTTTCTTATTTTTTCGTTCTCTCTTCATACCCTAATCCTCACAGAAAGGAATTGCTTGGCGATCATTGATCGCGAGATCCCATCGGAGGCCACCTTCCCGCAGGAGGAGAGCTGGCAATCGCCCCGCGAAGTCGGGGGACCAATTTAGGGGCGCGGCCCTGCGTTTCTTTAGGGATTTGCTCATCGTCTTCTCCCGTTCTTGGGGTTCGTTTCTCGATCGGCTGTTCGAAGAGGGGAAAATTTCGCCGATTGAGCCTCTCGCGTGGAGGGCCGGTTTAGGGGCTGGGTGGATTGGAGGGCGTCGGACGGGAAAGGCGGGAACTTTTGAAGCTTTTGGTGGGTTTGGATCTTGCTCTTGCTTTTGGTTTCCTCCTGTAGTTCCATCAGTACCTCCTTGAGGCTAGCAGTTGAGATTTGAGGAATGATTTGGTGGTGGCTTTTTTACATGTGGGAGATGTAGGAACTTTTGGTTCCAAGAAGCGCGTTTGTTATTGTAGTCTGTTCACGTTCTTTTTGTCTCTTGAAGCTGCTGCTTCGCGTCGAGAAGACGGCTTGTATAGGGAACAGCAGGAAAAGTTTCTTTGTATGATGATTTGGTTATGAAGGAATAGATTGGTCTACTCACTGTCGTTCTTTTTCTTCCCGAGCTAAGAAACTTTAGGCCCTTAGCTTTCTCATATTGTTTAAGTGGTGCATTATAAATAGATTAAGTCTTGATTGAGGCAACTTGATTTGGAGAAGGGGAACTACTAGTTAAATACAAGTTGTTTAAGTAATCTGCTGGAGTGTTATATGGATGAGCATGAAGGCTGGACGCAGCCAGGTGGCCTACAGCCAAATGGCCTTCTGCCCAATGAAACTGCCAATGTGACCATGGTGCTTGATACTGAGCGATGGTCAAAGGCCGAGGAGAGAACTGCTGAGTTAATAGCTCGTATACAGCCCAACAGGCCTTCTGAAGAGCGCCGGAATGCTGTGGCCAACTATGTCCAGAGGCTTATCATGAAATGTTTCTCTTGTGAGGTTGGTCTGTTTTTGTCTGATATTTACTAAATAACGTGCAACCACATAACAATTGTTGTACAGAGATGGTTGCCATGACTAATACTTCTATCAACTCAATAAATCAACATTATTTTCTCATTATACATATAAGTCAGGAAATTGTGTCCTATGCAGGTAATCTATTTTAATTCTTCATTTGTCTTTAGGTGTTGCATTGGAAGCTACCTAGCTGCTTTTTCCTACAAGGAATAAGTTTAAAACTTAGAAACATATTGTTAGAAATTTTGCATTATGATGTTTATTTATATTTTTTTGTCAATAGCAAACTTCTTTGAATTTTAGTTTAATCAATCAAGTGGATTTCCTAACTCTGGTGTTTGCAACAGTTAGTATTTCATGGAGATTTATGTGTTAGGTATTTGGTATAGATTCAGAGTATTGGAATTCATGAAAGTTTATGTTCGTTTGCACATTTCTTTAAAAATTAGTAACTTCCTGTGTTTCTACCAGAAATATATTTGATTAGTACTTGTTAGCTTTTAAGCAAACTGTTGATCTTATTACAGTGCTTTCCAAACTTTTGTTTTTATTTAATGAGGGATTGAGTTACTCTATTAGAAAATTATTGTCTACATTTATTCAGACATTATCACCTCTATTAAGTTCTTCATTCTCTTTCCTTTTCTATCACATGCTTTAGTTTGCATTTTAAGCATTCCCACCCTCTCCCCTCTGTTTGGAATTCACGGATCTACCCCCACCCACGAGTTATGGACAGAGGATGCATTTTGTTCTAAAAAGACCTATCAGTTCCATCCTAGAAAGAAATGCTGATTGTGTCGGAATGTTACAGTTAGTGAAGCCAAATGAGTATGACAGTCTTGGAATCCATATCAATAGGAATCACACTACCTAGCAAGGAAACTAGCCTTCTCTTACCTATATGTTACCGGAAATGGGAAAATCCTGCATTCTTCAAGAATAAGACTTGTTTAAAGGACAATTTTTCCACTAGAACTGAATATTTTTTTTGTATTGTTGAAGTTGACTTTCACTTGAAACTCATTTTTACTGTGACTGACCTTTCTTGAGGCTTCTCAGTGGAGGTTAATCTCAACACCATTAGTCTTACAATCTTGTTACTGTGGCTGATCTTGTAATGATTAGCGTCATGTTGCTGTGAATGCTTGGCTGAGAATATTGACAAGGACTATGTAGAAAAGCATCCTCGTCTTCTGCACAAAACATTTCCCTGTGTTATCTTATTAACTATTGAGGATAATGAAGCGTTTACCCACTTTTTTATCACTATCAATTACCTTGTGTTTGTGTAGTTTTCCTTTTGTAAGGAAGCCTGTGCATCTTAAACATATTCTCATATATATATATATATATATTGATGTTAATAGTATGTTTTAGACTACATGTTTACAGGCTTATGCATGAAAATATTTCATTATGTCTATCATTTAAATTTAATGAAAGCCACTCTGGTAACCATTTGTCATACCTTTTCCTGTTTCCTTCTGGTGTAATAACTACAATGATTTTCAGGTTTTCACTTTTGGGTCCGTACCTCTCAAGACCTATCTACCTGATGGAGATATTGACTTGACTGCTTTCAGTGAGAATGAAGATTTGAAGACTACCTGGGCCAATGAGGTCCGTGAGGTGCTAGAGAGTGAAGAAAGGAGTGAGAGTGCTGAATTTCGTGTGAAGGAAGTCCAGTACATTCAGGCTGAGGCATGTTCTTTTCCTTCTGCTTGGGCATCAACACCTTTACAACTATTCAAAAACCTTTCAATTTGTTTCATTTGAAATACTAGTTTTTGTTGCCTTCAATTTATAATCAATTATGCATTTCATATCTTGTGGGATTTTTTGTGGTGATGGTGTGTAGTAGGCCATGGAGATGATGTGTTGTAGAATGCCAGATTCTACTTTTTCCTCATCTCTTTAGGGTTTATGGAGCTTTAATAGTTCATATCCTTTGCCATTCAACACTCTAGTTGTGTGAATGTGCCTCTTAATCTTAATAACATTTTTTTTTTCTGAGTTCCCTTGAACTGGTATTCGATGTATATTCAAGTCAATTATGAAGAACAACCTTTTTTGCAACTTTTTATTTTTAAACATTTCATGCAATCTAGTTTTAGTGGGCTTTTTTTCAAATTTTCGTGCATTGATAAGTACTGTAGGAAAAGCTGAAGGATTACCTGTTTTTCCTATGCAAAAAGTCATGACTTTTGAGAAATGTTTTTTTATTGTTTTAAAAACATTTTTGAGTTGTGGTGCATGGACCACAGAAACAGCAATTTGAAATATGAGTGTTCATTTGCTAGATGTTTCTAAGGGATGTTTGGTTCAATATTATTTTGATGCTATGTTATGTTATCTAGATGTCTTAACATTTAGATGATATTGTTTGAATGACAATTCTATAATTTTTAACAAAGTTATCTATATATGTCATCAAATCAAACAATTATTTTCTCTAGATAATATGACAGTTGTAAGATAACATTAAACCAAATGCCATCTAAATTAATCATCTGGTGTTTATTGTAGTAGAAAAAACTTTCCTGATTTTGGGAAGTAGATGTTTGATGATTTTATTGTTGTTAAACTTTTGCTTGGGCGACCAAGACAAGGAGAATGACAATTTTTTGGGTGGTTGGGGGGCTTCGGGCGGGGTGGGGAGGAGATTCATGTTTTAAAAATCATATGGCCGAAAGGGTCATCATATCTCTTAGCTATGTTCTTAGCTATTTGTAATCACAAGCATGCTATCCATGGTGTCAAGAATTCATTTCATTTCACTGGCTAGCTTTAACCGCCTAATACGCTGGAGTCAGTATTTTCATGCGACCTGTTGCTTCTTTTTCTGCCAATATGCCACATTTTATATGCTTCCATGACTGACATCTCTTTTTACGTGTAACATTTAATTCTTGCATAGCTCCCTGTGTAACTGATGAATGTTACTACTAATTCCTTTTATATAAAATAGATTCTGATTATCCTGGTTGCTTTTTGCAGGTTAAAATAATAAAGTGTCTTGTAGAAAATATAGTTGTAGATATATCTTTCAATCAAGTTGGTGGGTTATGTACTCTATGCTTCCTTGAAGAGGTCAGTGTGATTGATATTTACTTCATCTTTGGAATCTTTTTTGAATCAGTTCATTTAAGTTTTGGCCTTTATGAATGATTGAAACTTTCTGCTGCCTTTCCACTGAAAAGTTGTGTTGTTATAGATTGACCATCTGATAAACCAAAACCATCTATTCAAGAGGAGTATAATATTGATCAAAGCCTGGTGTTACTACGAGAGTCGTATACTTGGTGCTCACCATGGGCTTATTTCAACATATGCTCTGGAAACGCTTGTTCTTTACATATTTCATGTATTTAACAATTCCTTTTCTGGGCCACTTGAGGTATTAATGTTCCTTTAAGTTCCATTTGGTGCTTGAAACATAAATGATATACTCATCTATATTTGTTTGTATCAGGTCTTATATCGTTTCCTGGAATTTTTTAGTAATTTTGATTGGGATAACTTTTGTGTTAGTCTTTGGGGCCCTGTCCCAATCTGTTCACTTCCAGACATGAATGGTAACTCCATTCTTATTCGATTTGAATTATTTTCGCAAATTATCAGGGTTTTTCATTCTTATATTATTGTTTGTTGAAATTTGTTCAGCTGAGCCTCCTAGAAAAGATGGTGGTGAATTGTTGCTTAGTAAACCCTTCCTTGAAGCTTGTAGTGGAGTGTATGCTGTTTTTCCAGCTGGTCAAGAAAATCAAACTCAGCAATTCGTGTCTAAGCATTTCAACGTTATTGATCCTTTACGCACAAACAACAATCTTGGACGCAGTGTTAGTAAAGGTAGCCTAATTTTAACTGTATCTAGCGTATATTGCTTTTAGCATTTGCTGATTATGAAAGTGAAGGTTATCTGTGCTAATTTCATCATTAATTTAGTAATCTTTGAAGATGGAAATTGCTAGGGAAAACCTTTGTGGTGCTTGGCTACTGACTTTGGAATGCAGGAAGTAAAACTATTGGAAATTTATTTACCGATCCAAAAATATGATGTCCAATTTTCTTTTCTTATTCCAAGCTTGATGCAAGAGTCAAATTGCATGGGCTTAGTTAATTTTCTTGGTATTCGTGTTTTGTTTTTGGTCATATTCATATACCTACATAGTTCATACTTTCATTCTGTCATTTTCATCACTCATCAGCTGGAAGTTCTAGCAGTTTTGATTATTTCGTAAAGATTAGATAACATTAGGATGCACATTTCTTGTGGAAAGTTCTACAAAGCTGTGGTTTGTTGGCACTTCTAAACCAAACAAGGACACATCAATTTTTGCCAGTGTTGCATTGTTCTTAGTTATTGATGTGGAGCATCCAAGATACCGCATTCTTCGACGTCGACATCACCATCATTAGGACCCTACTTAGGCCTCGTTTGGTTGGATGGTTGATTTTTGAACAATACAGAAAAAATACTTTATTTTATAGATTTAATAGAAAAAAATTATCTTAATTTTGTGAAGTGTGTAAGATATGAAATAAAGTTGATTCTGATATTCGTATTTGTGTTAGATGTGAAATAAAGTTTATTTTTACAGTTAAATTTTGTGTAGCGTGAACCAAATTAGGTCAGAGTTCTCATATTTGGACCTTGATTATTGGCTCTAGTTATCGTACTTTTGTTTTATTGTAATTGCATTTTATTTTATTTAAGTAACTTTGTAGTGAGGTTTTATGTATTAGTGTGCTTGTTATTTCAATAGTTGGTCATTTGAATAGTTGGGGAGAAAGTGCTAGAAATATTTGACTTTAACAAGTTCAAAGTGATTCAAAAAAGTAAAAGAGAGTTGAAATTAAGGGCTTTGGACTTAAAAAAGAAATTTGAACTTGATGTGAAGAAATGTGAAAATGGATACTATGGCACAATTTTTCCACTTCATTTTGAGTTTGGTGTTGCAGAGTTGAATCGGATGGCAACATTGCAGTTATAATAAGGGAGCAAGGGCAATTAAGTCTTTTTTGCATATATGATTGGTTGTCCTAGTGGCCAGAGCTCCTATTACATAACTTCTTTTGATTCGTTGGATGGAGATCCGACGGCTCATGTTGAGCCTGTTGGATCCAACCATGTCCACACACCACATGGTGTAATCCTGCGTCTCCCGAGCCCTCCTATGCGATCCAACCCTATCCAGCCCTTCAAATCAAAAGATGGATGTGCCAGATTGCATATAATTCAATTAAACCTATTTTTCGGGTATTTAAAGGCCGATTTGAGAAAAGTTGGGACGGTTTTGATCAGAATTTTGTAGAGAATTCAGATTTAATGGTGTGGAAGCTTTGCTAGCATTTAGAAGGGGATTCAACCTAGCATTTGGCGAGAAAGAGGTGATCAAAGTCATTCTTTTCAGTTTTAAGGCACGGTCGAGGGGATTGATCGCATGGTTTGAGTCCAATTATATTTTCTTCATTTTTTCTCTGTTTTCTTCACCTTCTCCATACTCTTCCCTTTTATTTTCCCGTTATGATATCTTTTCTTTCTAGTTTATTTTGTTTAGAACTAGATTGTTTCTAGTTGTTGTTAAACCTTTGTTATATTATTATTGTTCAAAAAAAACCTCAAGATTCAAAAAATAAAAAAATGTTGGAATGCTTTTCTTATTATTAATTAGATTCATTACATATTTGAATATTTAATTCGTAGTTCAATCGTTTTAATTTCTAATTTATTATTGAAATTTTCTATCTTGACATATTAGTTACTTGTTTATGTGCATCATTTATGGCTGATCTGTATATGCTTTACGATTTTCTTGTGTTGATGTGAATATTAAATCACGTCATTTCGGAGAATAATAGAACCTACGAATATTTACTTGCAGTTCTCTTTGCATTATTTGCATTTTATAATATATTTTCCTTCCATTGTAGGATCGATATAAACCCTCCTGTGCCAACATGAGTTATGCATGTTTAATAAATTCCCGTTGTTTTGAACACTGGGCTTTATTTGATATCACTTGAATGTTGATTCTTTATTTCTTAATCATTATAGCCAGATTTGCTATATAACTGCAGTAGCATTCCCTGCACAAAATTACACTTGAATGCATCTGCCATATCGGTTGTTCTGGATAAGGGGAAAAACCGATGGACTGTGCCTGCTTTTATTTAATTTTGACTGCCTTCTTAACTACTTAATTTTTTAGTTACTCTCTCTGATGGCTTCTAAAGGTGCCTTTAGAAAGGCTTTTGCCTTTGTTGGTTGGGAGAATAGAAATATTTTGCTTAACCCTTGTTGTAAAATAATGTTTCAAGACTTTTTAAATCAGGATTAATGTACGTTTTTGAGCCAGCTGAATTTTTGGATATTGATTTTGTTGATGAACATTCCTCTCTGCTTGTATATTACTAAAAGTCGAACATGAATGCATCCTTGCCAAGTAATATATGTGTTTCACAGGCAACTTCTACAGGATACGCAGCGCATTTGCATTTGGAGCTAAAAAGTTGGCCAATTTACTTTATTGCCCACAAGAGGATCTGATTGCTGAAATCAACCAGTTCTTTATGAATACCTGGGAAAGACATGGGAGTGGTAATCGGCCTGACGCTCCTGTACCTGGCATTTGCTATGTGAGGCCCTTGCACAATGGCCCATCTGAGGAGCACAATAATTCTAGAAGCACTTCCGGTCTGAAGAAAAAAAATGAAAGTGTTGGGAACGAACATCAAACCCAAAGGGGCCGTCCATTGCATGGTTATGCTTCCCATGTTCTTCATTCCATCACTCAACCTTCTCACACTGCATATAGGACAAGCAATTCATCTTTAATTGCTCATAATCTGTGCCAGAAGAACAATGTTGACCAAACTAACCTAAGAGATTCTGATTCTGATAGAAATGCTAGCTCTAGCTTGTCTGCACAACCTGACAAGGTTCCAAAAAATTCAAAACCTGATTTTTCTGTCCGCTACGTGGAAGGACAGAGTAGGTTTCAGTTTGCAAGGACACGGTCTAGTCCTGAACTAACAGAGGCTACTGCAGATGTTCAGTCTCGATTGAGGCATTACAGAGTTGTAGCGGCAGGTAAAACTCATAATGAACAGTCAAGATCTGATTATGGTAGCAGAAGAAAAAACACAGGCTCTGAAATTTTGGGTGTTCAAAGCGAAAGATCTTATCAGAATGATCCTTCGTCTTTGAGCCATAGTTCATCTCATCAGAGCCTTGATTTTGCTACTAATTCCAATAGTGCCTCAAATAGTTGCCAAGATGATTCTTCTGGTTTTACAACTGTGGTGGAGGATCATACTTCTGTTTCTGAGGCATTGGAGTTGCAGCAGCAGGAAGAGCAAAATTTGGTCAACATGATGGCATCTTCCCAGATTCATAATTTTAATGGACAGGTCCAGTTGCCGATTCATTTAGCTTCTCCTCATATTCCCCTTCCTTTGTCATCTGTTTTAGCTTCTATGGGCTATCATCAGAGAAATTTCACTGGAATTGTTCCGTCCAATATTACCTTGATTGACCCATCTTGGGGATCTGCTATGCAGTTTCCTCAAGGTTTTATTCCATCACCGTTGCCCCAGTATTTCCCTAACGTTAGTGTTAGTTCAAACTCAGAAGAAATTGAGTCTGGTAATGACATTTCTAGTGTGACTGAAATGAGTTCAGAGGATGGTAAGCAAAGTGCATGGCAAGACGGTGATCATGGGTCTACCAGAGTTATAGGAACTGAAAATGGATTGCCACAGCCTCGTTGCTCTGATGAAAGGAAACAATCTCCTGCAAGCAGATTTAGCTACTCGCTTTCACAACGGAGCAGTACCTCTGCTGCATCTTCCATGAGCGGCAATCACAAAATCTCTACAGAAAATAGAGGACCTAGAGATGAATATCTCGATGCATGGCACCAATCCAGCAGAGCATCTGACAAGTCTTCTGCAGATAAAAATGTTAACTTGAGGTTCTTTCCAATGAACCAGGCTAGCTCTTCGAGAAGCAAACCATCTGCTGAGCCTTCTAGGGCTGTATTGAATGTGAAGGTTTCCAAATCAGCAAGGGATAGATGGGGAAGAAAACCGTCTGTTTCTGCGGTTGTGACTTCCTTGCATGGGAAAGCAATCAGTGGTTGGCAAGTTGAAGGTGCATCAGAGCATATCTCATCACCTCAGGAAGATGATGAAAGCCGAGATTGGGTTAACATATCAACTGCAAGTACCAATAATTCAGATCATACTGTGGAATCTTCCTCTTTGGGTACCACCTATGCTAAGAATCAGTTATCCAGATATGAACCAGCTCAAACAAGTGGAGCAGACTCCGTAATACCAATGGCACCTATGCTTGTTGGAGGTTCACGAAATAGAGTAGCAGATAATTCAGGGGTTCTCCCTTTTGCCTTCTATCCTACTGGTCCACCAGTTCCATTTGTAACCATGCTTCCATTTTACAACTTTCCAGCTGATGGGACAAATGCTGATGTTTCGACAAATCAGATTGATGCAGATGATGGTGGAGAACAAGTTCGAACTCCTCCATCTGAACAGAATTTTCATTCCGTCGATAACCACGGTCAATCTGAGGGTCCCTTGAATTTAATTTCCTCCAATGAGCCCAATGAAGAGCACAAATCAGACATACTGAACAGTGATTTTGCTAGCCATTGGCAAAATTTGCAATATGGGAGGCTTTGTCAGAACATTCCAAACCATGGACAATTCATCTATTCACCTCCTGTTATGGTCCCGCCAGTTTATTTACAGGGTCATTTTCCATTGGATGGTCCTGGTAGACCACTTGCGCCTAACCTGAATTTCTTTACACAAATGATGGGTTATGGCCCCCGGTTAGTTCCAGTTGCCCCACTACAGCCGGGTCCTAGCCGGCCATCAAATGTTTTTCATAGATATGGAGATGAACCTCCAAGGTATCGTGCTGGTACTGGAACCTACCTCCCAAACCCTGTAAGAATTTACCTCACTTCTATCTAATCTTTTTTTCTTTTGTTCATGTATGTGACTAGAGAGTTTTTTATTCTTTTATGGTTGATGCATGAAACTTGCATTTTCATCTACCTTGTTCTTGTTATAATACTACAATACACTTCCATTGAACTTGATTCACATTATAGTTAGCACTTGCCTGATAAAAGCTATGAAGCATGGACACTTCAAAAATCATGCCGTGTCTGTGTCGGATACGCGAGGACATTCGGGGACACCGTGTTGGACACGGCACATGGCGTGTCCTAATAAAATAATATTAAAAAAAATTAAAGGACACTTCTTCGATACTCGATGACACTTTGGGACACCTTAGGACACTTCTTCGACACTCGATGACACTTTGGGACACCTTAGGACACTTCTGAGACACTTCTAGGATACTTCTTAGATGCAGGACACTTTTAGGACATATAAGATAGTATTGGATATATTTAATATTAATATTATATATTTTATTTTTTTTATTATCGTTAAAATTTTATTTAATAAAACTAAAAATCTATCTCTTATTATTGCTAAAATTTTACCTAATATAAGTCAAAATTCTAAGTTGATTAAGTTAAATCAAATTTCTTCCTCCTTTGTTGCCCTTAAGCCATACGAAAATGAACCAATCGCAAAACGTTTAGGACTCTAGTTTCGCCTTTATCCTTTTTTTATCTTTAACACCAA
This sequence comes from Apostasia shenzhenica, assembly GCA_002786265.1. Taxonomy (NCBI): domain Eukaryota; kingdom Viridiplantae; phylum Streptophyta; class Magnoliopsida; order Asparagales; family Orchidaceae; genus Apostasia; species Apostasia shenzhenica. The sequence continues at coordinate 4,238,168 of KZ452037.1, read as the reverse complement.
GAGCTCTTACTTTCTCTTATTGTCGTGCTCACTGTGATTGTCCTAACAAGCAAAATTATTTTTTTTCTCTTTCAAAGTGAACCCTAAATTTATATCTCAAATCTTTTTAATGCCAACTACATTTATTCTCAAGTTTTCTTCTTAATTTTATGAGACTTCAGTGGTACTTACAAGTTATACTTTAAAATTTAAGTTTGTATTATATTTTATATATATTTTTAAGTATGAATTGTTAATTTTATTATTGTATTTGACGTGTCATGCCGTGTTCGTATTCGTGTCCTATATTTTGAAAAATCACTGTGTTGCCGTGTCGTGTTGTGTCGTGTTCTATGTCCCCGTATCGTGTCAGTACTTCATAGGATAAAAGCATTATAGCAATCTTTCTACCTTTTCCTTTCTATATTTCTTTCAATTTGTGCTATGAGACTACTGATAATATATTTTCTTACGCAGTTGTGCTGTTGCTTCTTAGTACAAAGAAAAGTCCAGATAAATTGGGATCATGCCTACACATATATAGGCTCTATTTGGTGCGAGGACTAAAATGGTACTAGTTTAAAAAAAAAAAAATAATAAATAAATTTTTTTAATCATTCTACACAAATTTTAATATAAAAAGTATTATTTTATTTCACATACTCAATAATTTTCAATAAAAATATCAAATTTATTTCATATCCTAGACCAAAATACTTGGATTCGAGTATTTTGGTTTAGGATGTGAAATAAGGTTGATATTTTCATTGAAAATTATTGAGTATGTGAAATAAAATAATATTTTTTTATATTAGAATTTGTGTAAAATAATTAAAAATTATTTATTTATTTATTATTATTATTATTTTTTAAACTAGTATTATTTTAGTCTTGATTTTAGCTCTCACGTCAAACAGGGTCATAGTAACAATATCATGCAACTAAAATGACAGTATAATGGATATTGCTAAAGTTTTCGGCTATTAATTAGGATTGTAGAAATGATTTCATTTTAACATTAGTCCTTTCCCCTTTCATCTAGTCTCTTTTTCTTTTCTTCTTTTTTTGTACCTCAAGGGTAAGGTACTATTATTAATGGACTTAGTGCAGGACTGGCAATAGAATACTCATGAGCTTTGAGAGGCAACTTGTGGTTGTGGGCTTCAACAGTAGAAACTGTAGGATCGGTATCGGTCTAGAGGGAGGGTGATTAGACCCTTAATAAAAATTTTAATGAATTTAAATTTACAAAATATAAGCGATAGGGTAAGAATAATAATAATATTAACAACCAACCAAACAATCGAACTTTCACTAATTAACACTCATTTGCTCTTAGGCGGGGAAGCCTGTACAAGAAATATCTAAAATTGTCTCCTAGGGCTTTATATATTAGCAAGTGCACACCAAACTCTAATGTATCAAATTATTACAAAGATTCTAAAACTCTTTACAAGAGTTTTAAATAAGCACAAGGAGGAAGAGAATTAAATGAGAAATAATTAAAAAATATGAGAAGAAATTAACTCACTCTTTTCTTCAAAAGTTGAGCTTGAATGTGAGTGGAAGGAAGATAAAGAGCTTGAGCACTAAAGCCTTGAATCATTGCTTGGTCACTTCTTAAATGCACTTGATTGCTTTTTGAATTTGTGTGAGGTGGGCGAATTGGTTGAGAATTCTTATTTATACAAAATGCCAAGAAAAAGCTCAAGAAGCCAACCAGCCCCCTTAAATACGGGAGGCTCCAACGGCTAGTAAATTCTGAGCTGGTGGTTTTTGATTGATCAGTCTGCTAGTCATTGGAGTCTAACGGCTTGATTATGGTCATGTTTGATTGATTAGTTGATCTATCAACATCTATAGAGATCTCAACTAACAAGTTCTTTTGATCGATCAAGCTTAAGGGTCTGGTGACTTTAATCGATTAAGCTAGGTTCTCTTCCTGAAGTAATTGACTTTGATCGATCAACCAGTGATAGTTCACTCACTTTGAGATTGATCAAAGACAATGGGGTTGCAGTTTTACAGGATTGTATGCTCAAACTTCTATCTACCCAGCTTCAACACAATAAAAAACTCAACCAATGATATAAGAGTGTAGTAAATTATAAGGAATGAGTAACAACAAGAAATAAAAACAAGTCTTCAAGTTCCAATTTCTTGAAATATTACAATTAGGTCAATGCTCGAGACGAAAACTATTTCATTTTGATGATAATCAATATTCCTTGAGATTAACAAACATAAATACAAATTATTAATTATAAGCTAACTTAAATTAGTTGCTAAACATCACAAAATCATAACAAGAGAGGAACTAATAGAAACTAAGTAGGAAGAAGATAGAAAGATAGGGAGAGGGAGGATGTGAAGTGAGAGGATCAACGGGAAACAAAAGAGAGACAAAACAAAGTATCTTGTCAAAAATCACCTAAATGCATATTGCTATATTAGTACTACAAATGGCGGACTTAGGTCTTAGGGGATGGATGATATTGATCCAGATCAACAGAAATGTTGCTTATAGAGGGAAGTGTGAGATACACCTGTTGTTAGTTTGTTAGATTGTTAATCCTAAAATCGACTATTTTCATTTCATTTTTCCAAAAGAGCTTTATTGCATTTGAACTAATTACAAAAGAATTGAGTTTATTGTCCTGATGATGAGCCAAAATATCTTGATGGCAAACTTGATCATGAAGATGAAACCCCTTGATTCCCTTTGAACCAACATTTCGACTTCGACTCCAACCCATCATTATAGAGCAAAGTGATTTAATTTCCAGTATGGGCTTAACCCATGGAGAACACATGGTAAGATACTAGTGGCCCTTCCTTGGAACAACTATCTTAAAAGAGAATCATAATTTTGCCTAAGCGTCGGTGGCTCCTCCTTCAACTTATTAGAAGGATCCTTCTGTGTATACGACTGATAAGACCACTCGATGAGGTATATTGGCTGAAAATCATGTAGTCAGGTTTAGGTAGGTTGAGTAAACTTTTTTTTTTTTTTTTTTATAGTAGTTGGGTAAACATTTTGGTATAGGAATTTTTATCATACTAGTGAAATTTTTTACATGATTATTGTACCATGAACATGCATTAAATTGCGTGTAACTCTTATTGAGATTTGCTAATATTTTTTCCCTCTCCTTACCAATTGATTTTTTAAAAGTTGATAGCAAAACTCGTGTTTGTTTCCCCACGTTATTTACCTAGGTTGAAATCATCCTAAAGATTAGCACATCATATATAAATTCTAACATTTGATTAATAATATTTTAAATTTTACACAAATTTTAATATTAAAATTAACTTTATTTTGTATGCTATACAAATTTCAAAATAAAAAATTAATTTTATTTTACATTATACGCATATCCTAAAATAAATTTAACTTTATTTCAAATATTTTATAAATCTTAAAATAAAGATATCACATTAAACGTTATCTTTTTTTTTCTCAATTAAAAGTAATCCTACAAATTTGATGCTACCAACTTTTCCAATGGTTTCAAACTAGCTCTTCCTTCACATGCAGAAAGCTACATTTAGAGACCGACATTATTCAAGCACAAGAAATCATAGAGGTACGTACAATTATGATCGAGGTGATGCTGATAGAGAAGGAAGTTGGGTCAATTCTAAAAACCGATCTGGTGGTCGCAGCCATGGGAGAAATCATAATGAGAAACTGAGCTTGAGGCCTGATCGGTTGGCTGCATCTGATGTTCGAAATGAAAGAGTTTGGGAGTCATATAGACATGAGCAGGCTGTCCCCCATCAAGTTCAGAATAGTTCTTTTGGGTCTTCAACCACATCACTTAACTCCGCAAACGTGGCACATGGCATGTACCCTGTGTCTGGTGCCAGTTCTAATGGTCTGGCTGGGCCTGCCGTTCCTTCTGTTGTAATGCTATATCCATATGAACAGGGTGTCAACTATGTTTCTTCTGCTGAATCTTTGGAGTTTGGTTCTCTTGGACCAGTTCACTTGTCCAATAATGAATTACCTAGGTCCAGCGATGGAAATCCTATAAGGAGAATACATGATCAGAGACATGGTGCACACATTGGCAATTCTTTGCGATCTTCTCCTGATCAACCCTCCTCACCGCAGATTCTGAGGTAGCTCTAGTTCTAAAGTTTTTTTTTTTTTTCACCCTTTATTTTTGTATGTATTTTCGTTGTTTCTGCAAACAATTGTATATTTCTCTTAGACATTGGAAGTAAAGACTTCCTTCTTTAATTTCAGAATAGAATCCTAGTTGGATTATTGCCATAACTTTTCTTTTGAAATTAATTTTTCACGAGCCAAGAACTCACAATAGCAGCTCTTTTCTCCTCCCATTTTCAGAGAAAACTGTTGGTAGTTGAGCTGAAACAAAATAGTGATATTGATTTTGAATTTATCCCATATGGTGCTGTTGTGGACCTTAGTCATACTGTTTTATGTTTCTGAGTATGAAATTCATTTATTATTACATAATAACATCATGACCCATCTTAGATATTAGACTGTTTGACACAAGCAGGCATCTGATTCATGGATTCAAACTAAATTTTTAGGCTTGTTTGCAATTGTCGGCATCGCATTTTCAAGCAATTAGTAATTGTGTACTGTAATCTTTTTTCCGCCTTTGCCAAAGTGTTGTTATGCTGCTAATCTCTCGACCTCAGCAGGGACCTATAAATTTTGTTTTTCAGAGCATCAGTTTCAAGGGATTGTCATTCGAAAGGTTGGAGCACCTCTCTCTGTCTCAATGTCGAAACAAGGTATTAAAAGTGATGCAGATGGGAAAGAACAGTCATCAGTCATCATAATCTCTTCTTCCCCCCCCTTACTCATGAAAGCATGCTTGCTCTTATTGGTTCTCTTGCAATTCCCAAACGCATCTGTAAATTTTTCCCACTTTGTGCTCTTCACCCACTCTACTTCATTCCTTGTCCATTGTATTGATTCCATCATGTAGAACTAACTGTACAATAATTCTAGGCAAAAAGAGTTAAAAAGGGTAAGTTTCTTTCAGGCTTTATTTCCTAAAAATTGGTTTTTTACGAGTGCTGAATCCAGCTTGTAGCTTTAAAAATCTTAGGAATTTATTTATTTAACACCAAAAATGGTATTAAAATCTCTTGTCATCAATCTGTTATTTTTATTTTTCAAGTAAAACAGGAATTGTGTACACTCATCTAGATTTCTAATACTGAATTAGTTGTCTGATATTTAAATAATCCTGATTAAATCATGTTTTATCAAAAAGATTTAAAATTGCTCGCCTGGTCCAGCTGATGTGGTTAAATGATCTAATTTTGAAAAAAAATTTTAATTCAGATATTTGGATGAATCTCATTTTGAAATTTACTTACAATTTGCATGCTGGTTCATCATCATATGATCTTACATTTTTAAACACCACTATTTGATGTTTTTCTTTAATGTTTCAATGAATGCATTTCTCTCTTCGTCTGTCATTCCTTGGGTAGAGCAGTCGCCAACTCCCCACTCAGCACCTCTCAGGCAGTATTTGTCCTGAATCTCCTTCCTATTCCTGCAATACGACATTTATTTGTTATCTACGGCTTAAGATTAAATTTAGATAGAATTTTTTTTTTACTAAAATTTATGAATGATGTGAAATAAAATTAATTATTATATTAAAAAATATAAAAATGTGATATAAATTAATTATTATTTTAATAATGTGTGTAGGATGTGAAATAAAATTAATTTTTAATATTAAATTTTACGTGTGATGTAATATATTTGTTTAAAATTAAATTAAATTAATTTTAAATTTTTAAATAGATAGGGTTTTAAGGATCAATTATTTTTTGTATGGTAAAAAGGTAAATTCATGTTTGGTAAAAATTCGTTTTTCAGACGGTCATTTTGGGCTGCAATTATATGTCAAATAAATTTTAGGAGCAAGTAAATACACACAAGCATGTAAATATTTCGTAAATGTGGTGGCCGTGTCCTTTAAATTGTAAATATAATATATATATATATATATAGTTTAACAATATAATGTAATTATTATATATTTAAAAATAATTTTATGTGTCAAATTATTTTAAAAATATTAATTAATCACACGACATTATAATTTCTATCAAACAATTATAATAATAATTTGCAAGCTAATTGTACAATAAATACATCGAAAACAGAGCCTTGATATACATAAAATATATAAAGTGTTCTATTTTATCTCTAATATTATATCCTTCGAGACATCCATATAAATTTTACTCTACGCTGTAAATATTCCCTAATGTCCATATTGTATAATCTTATTTTTAATTAAAATAAAAGATAGTATGTGATATTTTTTTTTTGAAAATAATATGTGAAATAAAATTAATTTTAATATTAAAATTTAAAATATTAATTAATTTAAATAAAATAAAATAAATTTTAATGGGATTAAACTAACAAGACAAACAGACTGCCCATTTATGTCCAAATTGTCCATCTTCTATATTTGGCATGAGCATAAACTCTATCTAATGATCAGTGATAATTTACCTTTCCTTGTTCAACTTTGATTTTTCCAACAGCTCTTTGAGCACCGTTGATGATCTGAACCTCGAATCGAACTCCGCATACTTCTTCTGATTCTCGTCTTCAATGATTAGGGCACCCAAATCAGCACCAATTACTGAAAATCGCAAGTGAAATCGCAAGACATATACATGTATAGAGAGAAACCAACCATTCCATTTCTTGAGGAAATCAATATCCGGAAGCTGGGGGGCAGGAACCGATTCCAGACCAGAGAAACCAGAGAGAAACCCAGCGTTCACTGAATCATGAAGAGTCGAGTCGCTTACAATTCGAGAAGAATGGAGGAGGTAGTAAACCCTAGATTCTTACCTGGAGTAGTCCATAGAAGAATGGCGATGGAGGCGGAAAGGGGAATCGCCGCACGAAGTGATGAAGCGGGCGACGGTGACGAAATTAACGAGGTTGGTCTCCGGGAGACGGAAACCCCGGCGCTTATCTTCGAGTTGCTGATCTTCCCCGGGAATGGAGGAGATAGAGAGCCATGGATAGGCGGAGAAGGAGAGGAAGAAGATAGCATCGGTCACCCCTTTCCTCTTCTGGTCTCGGCGGGCGGTAGCCGATCGGCGAGATAAGAAGGTATGATTTTTAGGTAAATTACAGCTGAATCTGAGATGTTTAGCAAGTCTTTCTTTCACATAGGTCCAAGCATTTTCATGCACTGCACATAGCTCTCTAATCTTTTTCAATACTGATCCTTCGTCTAAAATTGCATTCAAGTTTTAGCTGAAGTCCCAATAAAATCATACCATCCAAACTTTTTCTCTATTTCACTTCCCTTTTCATTAGTTTCTCTCCTCTCGCTATAACCTAACCTTTCTATCTTCCATTTGAGTGTCTTAAGGTGCACAACGTATAGATTTACTATTTGTATGAAACCAATGAAGAATCATAAAAAAAGTAATTATTTGAATACAAAATCAGCATCTGGGAGATGGGAAAAAACGATGTTATCTACATGGAATGGCAAAGAACGTGATTCCATTGTATTTAAATATTAAAATCGCATTTTACATGCTTACCTCCAACTTCCCTTAATGTAGTTCAACGAGCTTGTTCCAGATGTTTATGGGCTGTGCTTGTTGGATTTTCTTCTTGGTGAGTGTATACTACAAAATAGAATATCCCTAATATTACTCATATACCTTTTTTTATTAGAATCTAACTTATCTTTTGAAGAGTTTTCATCGTAACCTTCACGAATTTGCCCCTCAAATGTGCATTAACAAGATGAAATGATGCTATTATTTATGTATCTCTGAATTTTCCCTTGACTTGTTTATGTGAAACTACACCATCGTGTTTATTCACGTTGAATTAATTAAGAGTATCAATATTCTTGGTGAGATTTGCTATACCATAACTTGGAGACATGTGGGCCTTCCAATCACCATATATTAAAATCTAGGGCAAACTACACCCAAAACCTTGAGTTTAACACTTAATAATGCGCAGATTCATGTTTTTAAAATTATAACCTGAGTTTTAATAAATTACCAAATGAGTCATTTTTTTATTTTTTTATTATTAAATTTTTTTAAAATTACCATTTTACTCCTACTCCTCTCTCTCTCCTCCTGATCCCGCGCAAACGCGGGGGCCGTGCGGTAGCCGGCAGGTCGAGCGGCCGCTAGTGATCGGGAGGAGAGAGAGGGGCAGGGGGGTAAAATTGTAATTCTAAAAAATTTTAATAATAAAAAAATAAAAAGGACCCATTTGATAATTTATTAAAACTCAGGGACCCCAATATTATAGTGTTAAACTCAGGGACCTGGGTGCAATTTGACCTAAAATCTGTCATATTATCCACTTTAGTTGTAGGAAATTGTGTAACTTGAGGTTCTTCCCACAACTCAAGCACACTAAACTATCAAGTTCTCATCATTAACTTTATAAGTTTTCCCCAAAATATGATAAGTTATTGTTCGTTTTAACTCTAAGAGATTATGTGAATTGAGATCTTTCTTAGGAGGTCACCTATTTTGCTATTATTCTAGATTAAGTATGCTTAATTACAAAGTTTCTATTATTTATTCTACAATTTTACTCTAAAAGACTCTTAAAAGTTAGAGTTAAGTCTTCGCATATATGGTATAGGATCTCCTCCTTATTTGTCTGTGTGAGATTATTTTATCATGCTTTTTTGTATGAGAATTATATTAATTATTTTATGAAACATAATATTCACTAACTTCATTAACATGCTTGTTAAGTTGTCTAAAATATATATATGTATAATATTGTGTCATATTCTAATATTTAAGACATAGCTCATACGATAAACCAAAATAATTTAATCTGACTTTAAAAAATGAAAATAAATTTTAACAACTAAATTTTAAATATTTTAAATTTAGAATAACATGCTAAAGTTTGTTTAATTACTTTCTAACCTGTCATAGTATATCTAGGTGATATGAGAATTTTAATACATATTAGTAGATCGGGTTCGGTTTCAATTTAAATCTGGCCCAACTCAATTAGCTTTATGCAAATGAAATACAATTGATAAGTAATATAATTACAGCGATCCAAATCCAAGTATGCTGATTTAATCAAAGTAGATGCATGTATTTATCTCTCTAAATCTCTTGACTCATTAAATAAATAAATTTAATAGCTAAATGCCAATGTCCTATCCATTATATCTCGATTAAGGTAAAAAAGAATCATAATTAGCATCTAGTGGAAATAGCGACAAGGTGTCAGTTGAAGTAGAAAAAGTAATGGTATTATTGACATTTGTATTACTGTGAAATGGGTCAACGAAAGTAAAGAATATAGCAGCTTGCGGTTATCAGATATTTTTCTATTGCCCAAACTCTAGCATGTATAAAGTTCTTTGTGTTCCCAATTATGTGAATCCAATTGTCTTTTATATATATGCTTTTTTTTATTTTGTATTATGTGGGCTAGACCGAATGATCCTTTACTTTTTTTTCTCAAATTAGACAAATATCAGATAAATATTGATTATCCACTTTTTCACTTCATAGAAATGTCCTGATGAGCAGCTCAATTGTATCACAGTCGTTCAATTCAAAGGTACATAAGTATGAGACAGAGTATAGATTGGCTTTGAAATTGACTTGTGTTGATCAGGGTGATCCTTTCTACCAAAGAAAAGTTTCTAGCTCCCTTCAAGCTGATCTAATTATGGACTGTTGCAATGATGAATCTAAAGTCTTCTATTTGGGGCTTCCCTTTAGCCAAAAGTATGCTGGATTCCGCCACTACTTCCCCTCTTGCATTCTAAACATTCTCTTGATAACTATGTTCCTGTTCTGAGTGGTAGTACATCTAAAGGTGGCAAACATGAGGTATGAGCTGGCCTTTTGGGAGTAATTCGTACACACTAAACGAGCTCTTATGTGATGTTTATTTAACTTATTCTACATACTTTATTCTACTCAATGTTTTATTTGATAGGCTAGCAACAGCTGCAAGAACAGTCAAATATGAATTACTAGCCTTTATAACACTTTTATAGGCGTTAGTCTTGTAAGGAATAACCTTCCAAGAAACTTGTGACATTCCCCAAAAATGGTGGCCATTGATAGCTTTCTGGGTACAAGCATGACTACTGGACAAGAGGATAAGGCAGTCTAGTTACGAGAGGAATTGGCTAAGATTGTAAATGGAGGGCTTTGAAGCATGTGGTCATCATGATGGATGTTCTTTTTACCACTATAAATAGGAGGTTGCGATGAACATTAGTGGAATCTTTAGTAGAGCTTGAAGCCAAGTCACTGCATAATCTTCTAATAACTCAAGTCCTTCTCAACCTTTTCCCTTTGTAGTTATACCCCCAAAGTTTCCCTATCCTAGAGATATACTCCTTTTCAACTTAGTTGATTTTCATAATGTCATACTTGGTGATGCAGATTTTCTCCCGAATATTAGGCTTCCACGTCATGTTTGTTTGACAAGGTTTATGCTGGCTGTCGACTACCTAAAGCAACCATCCGCTTCTTGTCGATGAATGCAAAAACAAAAAATACAATTGGTGAACTCTTTCTTGTCTCTTTTGCACACCGTCTAAAGAGATGATGCCTCTATAATAATTTTGATATGCCTGCTATACTATCAACGGAGACTCAATAGATCTGTAAAAGAAATACACCTTGAACTTGAAGAATATCTTGGTCATTCTCCATCTCTGCAAAATATGAGAACTGAGACGTCAAAAACTCTAAGCAAAGAATTTTTGAGATTGCTTCCACGCATCTCAAATTTCACCCCAACAAAACATAATTCCTTCTTTTTCTCCAAGCAAGCAAGAGATACTTCTGCAAATGCGAAACCGGGCATATGCGTGTATTTTATTTTGTTTTCAGTACTTTGTAGAATTTCCCGTTCCTTTTGTCTGAAGGCATTTTTTTCTTTTGTATGATCATAATTGGATATCAAGTCATTGACATAATGGAATATAATTGCTCAGTTGAAGTAATATTTGCTTTGTTCTTTCTGGAAAGTCTCATATGGATCAGGTTTCAGAACTGATTGCTGGTGTTAAAACGATCATTTTACATTAGCTCATCAATCCTTCAGTTGCAAAAAACGCATCGAGTTCTATTGACTTCTTGTATAGACTGCTGAAACTACATTGTGTTCCTCGATTATTAATGCTATTTAAGATTGATTTGTGTTCTTGATGTCTTAATGTTTGGTTGGAGTCAATATTATGTCTTCTTTTTGCATATGATCTTGTTGGTTGATGTCCTCAGATTGCAAAATTACACGATATCATTAATAGTTTTGCTGGTGATCTCAAGTCATTTTCATTCTTTTCCCCTCCTTCCTTCATCGTCGTCATGCGGATTTCTCTCATTTACATATAGGCCTTACTACCATCGTCTTCTCGATACATTAGTTATTAATGCAGTTCACTCTGATGCGACTAATCGTCCATTTGGACATCGAAATTTAGATCTCATAGATACTTTTCATTGGTTGCTCAACTCTCACTCTCTAATTGGATAGCAATCCTGATTTTTTGTGATCAACATTCTCCTTTATACCTCACATAATGGGACTGTTAATTTGCATTAAAAAGAGAATTCCAACCAAACTGAAAATGACATGGAGCTTGCATAATTGACAGCTTCTGGGATCCTTCTACAAGATCAGATCAAGCTTTTGCATTTATGGGGGCAGTGGGAGGCCCATCCCTCTCATTATCAGGTAATTTGATAGCTTCATGTTTATGTTTTGAGCTTAATATCTCTGTGCAGAAGATTTAGGCCCTGTTTAGCGCAAGGACCAAAATAATACTAGTTTAAAAAATAACAATAATAATAATAATAAATAAATATTTTTAATCATTCTACACAAGTTCTAATATAAAAAAAAATTATTTTACTTTGCATACTCAATAATTTTCAATAAAAATATTTAACTTTATTTCACATTCTAAGTCAAAATACTTGATTCGAATCTTTTGGTCTATGATGCGAAATAAAGTAGATATTTTTATTAAAAATTATTAAGTTTGTGAAGTAAATGAATATTTTTTTATATTAGAATTTGTATAGAATAATTAAAAATATTTATTTATTTATTATTATTATTATTATTATTTTTTAAACTAGTACTATTTTGGTCCTGATTTTAGCTCACATAACGCGTTTTGAATTTGTAACAGTTATTTTTTTTCCATTAGTAGTGGATAATAGAGATGACAAGGTTTAATTTATGCATGTGTAGTGTAATAATCAATTTTATTTTTATTAAAAAAATGATTTATCTTTAAAATTTCTTCTTTTAACTTACATAATTATCAAGGCTGTTAATTATGTTTAAAACCTGAAACTTGCACAATTATTATTTGTATTTTATTTTTTTTTTGCCAAAATTAATAATTTATGAATAGAAGTGAATTTCAAATATAAACTAAAATACATCACCATCTTGCTTGCAGTTTAATAATTGAGTTTTTGAGTAGCTAAGCTGATGCGAGAAAAAACAAGAAAAAAGCTCTTTATTCAAAAGGCATTAATAATTTTATTCTATTTAAAATTTACTTGATTATTTTATCTCTTTTTAATAGAAGTTTTAACTTTAATTTGATTCATCTAAATTAAAATCTAATTTTTTTTGAAAGTCGAATCATTCTCATATGGAAAGGTTTGAACAGGCTCGTGCTCACGTCGAATCATTCTCATATCTAATTTGATATATGTGTAGTGTATATGTATTTCAATTTTTCATTAAAAAAATATTTTTTTTGCCGGATTTGTGCTATACTATTTAAACTTCACTTTATTAATTTTCATTTTTTTCTATTCAAAAAAGAAATTTAAATTTTACAATGTATATTTGGATTTTTAAAAATGTTGTATAAGTAATAATTTAGATTTAGGCAATATGTATAAATACAGTTTTTGAAAATAATTTTCAAATAAAAATCTTTTTATATGCATAAATACTCGTTATAAAAATGATTCATGTATAACTATATAATGCAGTTAATTTAAGAAATAAGATTGATAACTAAATTTAACTCATTTTAAAATTTGATTCAAAATTATTTTAACTTATTTTAACTTGCTCAAACATTATTACCCTCAAAAGATTATTAAAATATAGGGAAATTTGCATGTAGGTCATCAAGGTCTAAAGATTTTTGTATAGTCATCCTTATGGTCCTATAATTTTATAGTGTCCACAAATTTGGAATCATGGCATTGAGGTCCTTGAGGTGTTAGGATTTTTTTCACTTTGATTTACGAATTTGTATCAATGCATTTAAGTCTTTAAGTTTGGTGATTTATTATCATGTAGTTATTTTATTACCTGCAATATTATACTTAATTTAAATCAAATAAATAAAATGTTATGATACCAAGGGACTAAATGATAATATATCTGCAATTCAAATGTGGATCATCATTGTAAAATGCTAAAATTTTAAGTGTTGGGACTCAAAATCTATAAGCCTATCTGTAAAAAAAAAAACATAAAAAGATTATGAACTAACATGCAAACAATGATAGATTTCAGGGTCCTATATGCAATTTACCCTGAAAAAAATCTTGGTTTTGTCTTGCCAGTTGGGTATTGATAATTCCACCTACTCCGACAAACTTCTCCTGCATCCCGCCTTGATTTTTAAGAATAATTCTTCATCAAAACGATTTGGCAGGAAGAAAAAGGAGCCTGGGCCGCCCGCCCACCATGGTTGCTTGCACGATCTTCAACAGCTAGCTGTGAGAGGAGGGAGGCAGAGGCTAGGCTTTTGCTCCGTAGTGGGCGCCCTCAATAAGGGTTTTGCTTTTTCTCTTCAAAGGGAATCGCCTTAGAGCTCGCTTCGTCCTCTGGTCGATCCTCATCCTCCTCGGGAGACGAGCCTTTTCCTGCAGATCCGGGGGTGGGTTCGGCATTTTTTTGATGACGGAGAAGTGGGTTGAACGAAGGTACGATCTTGCGTTCATGCTTGTCGCTGGGTTCTTGTTATTGAAAGCTTGAGGTGGTCTAAATCTGGGGAATATTGGATCAGGACTGGCTTTTGTTTTCATCTCTATTGGATTGCCTTAAAAACAATTTTGAAAGACGGTGATTGGTATTTTCTGCCTGGTTCTTTCTTTTCGTTGCTGCTTTTCTTGATCCGCAATCTGTGTTGATAGTGAGAGCTTCATTTATTTTTTTCTTTTTTCTTTTTAATGGATCATTATTCTAACAGAGGATTACGATCGATTTTGTGAAGTTAACGTAAAAAAAAAAAATTGAGGATAAACTTAGAGAAAGTCGGCTTCGATGGTTTGGACATCTAAATCGCAGGCCAATTGAAGCTCCAGTTAGAAAAATTGAGTTACTGGATTTTGCCCATGTACAAAGAGGAAGAGGGAGACCAAAGAAGACATGGCAAGAAACTATAAGGAGTGATCTTAGTTACTTAAACTTAGATAAGAATTTGGTAACTGATAGAGCGCAATGGAAACAAAGGATCCATGTAGCCGACCCCACCTAGTGGGATTAAGGCTTGGTTGTTGTTGTTGGTTGTTGTTGTAACGTAAAAAAAAAAAAATCAGAGTTCATATAATAGAGAACAGAATTATGTGGCATGAGATATACATAACAGAGAATCAGCGGTTTCATTTAAATGAGATGATAATTTTTTGGCTTAAGATGATATAAAGGAATTGGGTAGAGTAGAAGTAAGTTGGTTAAATGTTATACAAATCGATTTAGATAAGCTATAGTTAACATGACGGGTTGCATTTGGTTTGTTTAACTGCAAAAATAGAATCCATAAAGTCTACCCCAAATTTTTGGGGTAAAACTGTTGATGTTCATATCTGATAACTAGATTTTGCTTCCCAATCCTGAAAGTATTGAATAGAATCATTTTGGACCTGATTCTCTCCTTGAAGCATCTCATAGAATTGCTCAAAACCTTTGTTTACTTTTTCGTTAAATATAATGAACCTTGCTTGACTTGTTTACAAGACGATAGATCATGTTTGTAGTTTTTCACTCTTTTAATACTACTTTTCCAGGATTTAATTTTTCCTTTCGTCAAGTAGCTTGTATACAGCCTTCATAACTTTGGCTTCAGTTTTGCGTGCTCCGAGGGATTAAGACTTTATAGAGATGAATGCGAAGTCAAAACGTTTAGAAAGGTCGTCACGGGGTCCATTGTTTCTTTCAAGTAGTTATGGCATGGTCAAATCTCGATATCTCGGTTCCTCTGTTGGTTCTTGCCATGATTTTTGTAAGTTTGGGCAGAGAAAGGAGTGTGAAGATGATGAAGAGAGCCTTACCTTAAGAAAGTTTAAGTCAAATAGAGTCATCTCATTTCATGAGCAAGATCAAGGGAAAGATTCTAGTTCCTCATTTCATGTGCAAAATCAAGGGAAAGATTCCAATTCAAGTGATAGAAAGAAGAAACTAGGGATTAACATGAAGGCTTCATCTGGAATTCCTAAGAAGCCTGGTGATAATATCAAAACTTCCTCATCTAAATATGAAAGAGTGAAAATTTCTCCACGGGTGATGAGCAGATATGATGCCAAGGGAATTGGGCTATTTGATATGGAATTTGAGGCCCCTAAAACAATGCAGCAAAGCAAGGAACCTTCAAAGGAGGTTATTCTTTTTAGAAGCCCTGAGCAAAAGACTAAGTCTGAAGTTGAGGTTGATTACACAGCTGAGGCACTTCTCGATAAAAATGTGTTCTATGAGAGTGTTGAAATGAAGTCTCCATTGCCTGCAAATGATCCTGTCAAACTTTGTAGAGGAGAAATTCTTCCCGAATCTCCACGTTTTGCAGTTAGTCGCATGAAGAAGGAATCTCCTACTGTGAAACGAGAAGTCCTCAAATTGAAGAAATCATCTACTTCTGCTGAATTGAGTTCTGTCAGTGATAAGAAGATGAGGTCATGGATCAAGATGAATGTTTATAACAAAGCCAAAGTGCAAAACATGCAACAAGAAGCAAATGAAACAGGAATTTCTGAGAACGTCGTAGACATTATCGATGTTGCCTCATCCGCAAATGACAGGGTCAAATCTTCTCCACAGTTGATCGAATCCGTACCTGAGAATGTTAGAACTCCTCTTGAAGAGAATATTCAGTCACAGTTTGAGGTTGACAACAAGCTCAATCACCCTTCCTCACTCAATTCTACCAAAATTGAGTTGGAGGATGTGTCACACTCTAGCAATGTTGTCAAACTCTCTTCTGAGGAGATCATCTCTGAATCTCAAGATATTGCAGCTGATTGCATGAATGATTTGAAGCTAAGGAGCACAATGAAGGAGCGGGGACTGAAACTGAAGGCATTGATTGTGCCAGAGCCCTCTACTTCCAATACTGACATCCTTAGACAGAAGAAAGCAGCTTATGCTGAAATGAAGTCTATCGGTGGCCAAATTGCAGTAAAGAAGAAAAGTGAAGCCTCTTCAAAACACGCAAAAGCTTTCCCTTTGAAGGTGAGGGTTCCACTTGTAAGCTCCATGTCTCACTCTAGAACAGGCAATTGCGAAGGTAAAGTTGTGAAGAGCTTTAAGGTTCCTGAACCCAGAGAAAGTCTCTTACCGGAGTTTCAAAAAGCTTCCATTTACGAAGTGAGTCAACAAAGTTCAGAGAACACCGCTCTTGAGTGTAATCAAAAGAACTCTGATAAGGAAGATGAAGTTGGTGAAGTTGGCGAAGTTTCTGAATACCAGGAAACACAAATGAAGCAAAATCACAGAGCTAAGAATCAAGAAGATAAGAGAAGAGCAAGAAGAACACCAGCTACTCGACTTGATGATGATTCTTCCTCGCCTCACAAGTTGAAGTTTAAGAGAGGAAGAGTGATTGAGCTCCGAGAGACTGAAAACTTCAGCCCTAGAAGGCTTAGATTCAAGAAGAATTTGAAGGCTCGTGAACCTGGTGAAAGGCAATTACTGAAGCTGCGGAAGGCATCTATTTCCTTCGCAAACGATAACAATGAGATTCATGAGAACACCATTCTGGATCATAATCAAGGAAACTTTAACAAGGAAGATGAAGTTAGTGAACTTTCAGGAAATAAGGAAACAGAAATTATACAAAACCATGGAGCTCTAAATCAAGAAGAAAATAGAAGAGCAAGACGAACTCCAGCCATTGAACATGATGGTGATGCTTCTTTGTCGTCCAAGTTGAAGTTCAACAGAGGAAGAGTGATTGAGCTCCGAGAGACCAAAAATGTCGGTCCCAGAAGGCGTAGATTCACAAAGAGTTTTCAGATTCATGTACCTGGTGAAAAGCAATTGCTGAAACTGCAAAAGGCTTCTATTTCCTGCACAAAGGATGATGGTGAGATTCATGAGAACACCATTCTGGATCATTATCAAGAAAACTTCAATGAAGATGTTGGCGAACTTTCCGGAAATGATGGAACAAAAAGGAAGCAAGACGATGGAGCTTCAGATCAAGAAGACATTAGTAGAGCAAGAAGAAACCCAGCCATCAAACATGATGGTGATTCTTCATCGCCTTTCAAGTTGAAGTTTAAGAGAGGAAGAGTGATTGAACTCCGAGAGACTGAAAATGTCGGCCCCAGAAGGCTTAGATTCAGGAGAGGTAGAGTTCTTGGTGGGAATGCTGATGGTAGCCAAATGATCATGAAGAAAAGCTTCAGGATGACGAGAGAGATGGTTGAACCAGAGGAAACTGATTCAGAAGCCAAAACTGTCGCTTTGAAGCATCAAGAAACTGAGGAGAAGAAAGATTTGAAGTCTCTCTTCAATCATGTGATTGAAGAAACTGCCAGCAAGCTTGTGGAGGCAAGGAAGAGCAAGGTGAAGGCTTTGGTAGGAGCTTTTGAGACTGTCATCTCTCTCCAGGAGACAAATCCGACGTCCTTGGTTTAGTTTCATCCAATATTATCTGTGGTTTTGAAATAAGTTTTTGTTTTGCAAATACTATGTCATATAAAAATGTGAAAGGGATAATATTTGTATAAATGAGCTGGTAATGTGTATATATACGTGCAATATGAATCATATGGAGGCTTGTTCATGTGTTTTTGTAAATTCCTTCTATGATCTGAGCATGGACTGTTTAAGAAAATGGGTCGGAAATTTGACTCGAACCCAACCCGAATCTCAAGTGATCATTTCACAGCGGAGATTTCTAGGAGTTCCATGCATGCATTTACTATGCATGCGCAAAAGATAATGGTCGTCGTTTATCTGTTTTGCTAATTATGGGAATCCCTATCCCTGATATGCTGTCTCCATAACTCGACTTATTGGTGGGAACTTTCGTTGCTATTTGATTTGAAAAAATATATCAATATATTTTTCTTTTTCTCTATATAGTAGAGCTGTTTTAGTACTTTTTTTAATAGATTAATATAGAATACAATTGACTTTGAGAATATGAAAGTTGAATGATCGAAATTAGCATTTTGACATAAAGTTAATTAGAAATTACATTCTTCTGTATTATACAATGGATCGTATTTATAGAGATATGAAATCACATTTTTCACTGTGTAGCGCTAAACTACGAAGCATATGTAGAAAAATTTATGCATGCATTGTGGCTTTACTTTTTAAGTAGCATTATAAATCACTAAAAGTACTTATTCTCATTTATTAATACAACTACATAGATTGAATCAATTGTTTGGGTCAATTTATAGTGTAAAATCATGAACCAAAATGTAATATATGAAAACCTCAACGAACAATAAATATTTTATTTGATTGATGAAACATAAGTTGTATATGTGAACTAAATTGTAGTAATATGCATTTAAATCAAAATGTATTTATAAATAAAATCAGTCTATATAACATTAATAAAAAAAGAGAAATTGTGAATCTTTTAAGTTTCAACGTGTACGTCAGCATTAGGGGTGGCAATATATGATCCGACCCGTGAACTCGACCCAAATCTGACCCGCAAATTTCGAGTATGAGTCATGAATTTTGACTCGTTTATTAAAAGAGTTAGGTTCGGGTTGGGTAGGATTCAGGTTGGACATTTATCAAAAAATACTTTATAAACTGGTCAGAGACCCACCAACCTGACTCATTTACTAATCAGGTCGGATTTGGGTCATTGATTTTGACTTATTTAATAAATGGGTCGGATTCAGGTTGAGGCTATTTGGTCGGGTAGGATTCAGGTTCGACCCGAACTCGACCCATCAACCCATTTTGCCACCCCTAGACTCTGCATGAATAATTTCGTAGATGCATTTGATTAACACAAATTTAAGATTATGAAGTAATGTTGACTGCAATTAATCAACTAATTTCAAATTTATTAGTCGTAACGAATTAATTACGCACATTCTCAAGATTAATTATAATATTTACGGAAACTTCGGAAATCAGGTAGATATAAATGATCAGAAGTCAAAAATGCATAAATCAATTACTACTGATCATTATATTTATGTATATATAGATGTATATGTATGTATATATTAACGTAAAATTTAATTTGACGACTGATACAAAAAAAATTGATGAATTTACAAAAAATAAAAAAAAAACTAGTTTTGTTTAGTTAGAGTATATTTTAAGGAGATTCTAAGTTTTTATCTAATAAATAAAAAATTATTATGATAGATATGAAATGAATTAATTATTTTTTTTATTAAAATATATTTAAAATGTGAAATAAAATTAATTTTTAATATTTAAATTTATTTATGATGTTAAATAAATTTAAATTATTAATATATATATTTTTGAAGAAATTTAGGAGAGTTTAAACGAAATGGAATTTACTGAAACTAGCTATTTTTATATATTAAAAAAATTTAACAAATAATTATTAATATAATTTTGGATAACACGTGCATCGTAGGTTAAATTTAAAATTTTAATTTATTTTAGCTTAAATCTTAAAGTTTTTATCTCTTAATAAATAATAAATAATTAAATTATTGAGGAGTCAGGACGGGTGACTTCGTCTCTTCCATAACAATTTTTTAAATTAATCGTACTTAAATTAATTATAATTAATCATATTTAATTTTAAAAAAATCTTCTTAAACTAACAGATTAACTGACGTGGCATATATTTTAGATTTAGATAACCACTCTCCCCCGGATTTCTCTCCGTATATTTTCTCATCAGTTCTCTTCAAATTCTCTATTAATCTGCTTTCCTCTCTCTCTCTCTCTCTCTCTCTGATCTCCATTCCTTCACTTCTCGGCTCCTCACCGTTTTCTCTTTTAGTCGATCTCTCCTCTCTCTCTCTCTCTGATCTCCATTCCTTCATCTTCTCGGCTCCTCCGTTTTCTCTTTTAGTCGATCTCTCCTCTCTCTCTCCCTTCTCTCTCTCTTGGCATTCTCCATTCCATTCATCTTCTCGGCTCCTCCGTTTTCTCTTTAGTCGATCTCTTTCTCTCTTCTCTCTCTCTCTGATCATTGCATACCTTCATCTTCTCGGGCTCCTCCGTTTTTCCTTTTATTCGATGCGACTCTCCTCTCTCTCTCTCTCTTCTCTCTCTCTCTCTCTCTCTCTCTCTCTCTCTCTGATCGCCATTCCTTCATCTTCTCGGCTCCTCCGTTTTCTCTTGTAGTCGAAAAGATGGTTACCGCCGATGAAGCTCGCAGCATTGTTGGAATCATAGGTAAACTATTCATCAAACCCTAATTCTAATCATCTTCTTTAATTAATTAATTTGATCCCTTAATCTCTCCAGCTTCTTCACTAATCCCTATTTCACCTGCAGGAAACGTCATATCATTCTGCCTCTTTCTCTCTCCACTGTGAGTAATCTATCTCACCCTCTAAATATACGTGTAGATGAACCAACGTATAAATAATGTATGTATACGACAGGCCTACGTTTAGGAAGATTTGGAAGAGGAAATCGGTGGAGAATTTTTCTCCAATACCGTACGTGGTGACTCTTCTAAACTGCATGCTCTGGGTGTTCTACGGGTTGCCCGTGGTTCATCCCCACAGCCTCCTCGTTGTCACCATCAATGGCACTGGCATCGTCCTCGAAGCCATCTACATCAGCATCTTCCTTGTCTTCTCCCCCAATAACAAGAGAGTAAGTATATATATATATTATATATATTTTTACTTTTTTTAAAAAATTTAAGAGGCATTTAACTGAATTCATGCATGCTAACTAAATATTAATGTTATCTAGACGTTAACTATACATATTTTTAAGTTATTATCATAGATGATAATATAGTAAAAATTAATTTAATTATTCTTTGAAATAATATGACATATTATCACTATAATATTTAATTTTGATATCATATATATAATACAAGTATGAGATAATTTTATGTACCATTTAAATGCATTAATTTAAAAGATAAAAAGATGCATTTAAGCGCATAATTAACACAAACTTATCTATCTTATATAAATATTGAGCATTCTTGTTATTTTCAATATTTATTAATAAATACAAAGATTATGTGCTTTATCATATCTAATTGCAAATGAATAAAGAAAGAATATAGAGAATAACATGCAAGATGGATGTTTTCAGGCTTATTAAATGCTTAAAATCAAATTAATATTAATGTTAAATATGTAAAAAAAAATTAGTTAAGTGTTATATATGTAGCTATCACAAATAAAATATAACAAAAAAAAATCTTAAATATGCTTGACATGAAAATAAAATATTTAATATATATTTGTATTTATTTTATTATTAATTATCATTCATTCGAATGATACGTACACAATACATGCATAAAAAATCAATAGGCATGACCATTGACCATATACATTGTAGTTAATACGTCGGATTTTTCTAGTGAAAATAAAAATTTCATCATGTAATTACGCAAATTATACCATTCTTTTTTTCTATATATTAATTTTAGTTTTTATTGTGTATATATATATATATATATTATCAAAAATATGTATACATGTATGTATGTATGTATATATGAATTAATCTATGTTGAGTCATGTATGTATGTATGTATTGCATGATGAGTTTGGTAATCATGTATTTATTATTGATGTATAGATGATGGTGGTGAAGTACTTGGGCGTGGAACTTTTGTTCATGGGGGTGATAATAGGAGGGGTGTTGGGCGGCGCGCACACGCACGAGAAACGATCCATCATCGTCGGAGTTATATGTGTGATCGTTGGGACATGCATGTATGCATCTCCACTCTCCGTCATGGTGAGCAATTTATTCAATTTTTTTTTTAATTATTTCTTTTTTCCATAATAATTTGTTTTGAATCAATCATATTATTTTAATTAGTATATATTTGTTGAATTTGTTTTTTATAATTGTTTCAATTTAGGGCATACCTAAATTATTTTAATTAAATAATAATTTCTATAATAAATTACAATTTAAATAGTTTAATTCCTTTTTTCTTATGTCGGTTACAAAAAATTAGAATTTTTTAGGCCATGTTTGGTACGAGGACCAAAATGATACTAATTTAAAAAATAATAATAATAAAAAATATTTTTTTTAAAATCATTTTACATTATTTACCTTACATACTCAATATTTTTTAATAAAAATATCAACTTTATTTCACACCCTAGATCAAAATATTTGAATCGAGTATTTTGGTCTAGGATGTGAAATAAAATTGATATTTTTATTAAAAATTATTGAGTATGTGAAGTAAAATAATATTTTTTTTATATTAAAATATGTGTAGAATGATTAAAAAAAATATTTTTCATTATTATTATTATTTTTGTTTAAACTAGTACCATTTTAGTCCCGAATTTGATTCTCGCGCCAAACAGGACTTTAGTGTACATCAATGAAAGTGCGAAGCCAAAATTTAAGTTGAATGAAATCTGATTGATTTTGGGATCGACACAAGTCTGATTCAGACCCATTTCAAGTTGGGTCAATTTCAGGCTGAACTTGAAACAACACTTCTAAACATGAAATTTGATATACAAATATATAAAAATTAAATATATTATAATATATATATATATATTTATGATTTTAAATATTTTAAAAATGATAATCGATTTATTAATATTTGCTGCTTCTAACTTGAATATTACTTTATTTAATTTTTCAGAAATTAGTTATTCAGACGAAGAGTGTGAAATACATGCCATTCTACCTCTCCCTCGCAGCGTTTCTCAATGGCGTCTGCTGGACAGTTTATGCTCTCATCCATTTTGATATATTCCTCACGGTACGTAATTCAATTTAATACATATATTTAATTTTATAATAATATATATATATATAAGTATTTTATTTAAGGAAAATTATAAACAGATTCTTATAATTTATCCACATTTATAGTTTGATTTACATTTTTAAAATCTTTTAGTCATTAAAAATATTGTAGAAGCCTAAAATTTCAAATTCTAAAGACCAAATTAAAAATTTTAAAAAATTGAATTAAAATATTGTTATAGGTGAATTAATTAATAGTAACAACATATGATCAGTAATTTAAATTTTTTTTTTATTTATCAACAAATTAGTTTTAATATTATATGAATATTAATGAATATTATGCAGATTCCAAATGGTTTGGGGGCATTACTGGGTCTTGCTCAGCTGATTCTCTACGCCTGCTACTACTCTTCTGCTCCTGGAGATGAGAGAAAACCTGAGCTTCAGTTGCCTACTCAAAATCCAGCAGTACTGGCAGCAAATTCTTAACTGAATGAATTTATAGGGATTATTAAATATTATTTTCTTATAAGTTTAGAAACTTTAGTTTTGATTATGATGAATTGATTTTGTAGTCAGCCAACTGTAAATCCAACAGTAGTTTTCAGTACTCTGCTTAATTGAATGCATTTTTTAGGGATTATATATTTTTTGCTTCATGTTATTATAAGTTGAGCTTAATTTAATTTCATTTAAGTAATTACCCTGAGCATTGCTAATTAGTTTCTTAATTTAAGGTGCCCAAATATTGAATTGTAATCATAAAACTAAGGCCGTAATTGACTAAAAATCATGACTAAAATTACCTATGGTCAAAATCTTAAATTTATTTTAAAAAAATTTAAAAAATTATTTTATATCTCATCTCACACAAATTCCAATATTAAACAATCACTTTATTTCACATCCAACACAATTCTCAATAAATCAATCAACTTTATTTCATATCATATATAATTTTTAATATAACCAACTTACTTTATTTCACATCATACACATTTTTCAAAAATCACTAAAAATTTCAATCAAATCTTCTTTTTTTCTTATTATCAAACAGAAAGATCGAGAGGGTGGAGCAAGAATAAGATGAAGCAAGAGGGCATTTGTGATAATTTATTTGTATTTATCGTCAATATGTAGAGTCTTATATGTATAATTGTGAGAGAAGGTAAGTTACGATATTATCGAAATAATGGCAGGACTATACATATGTATTTAATTTAGGAAAGACGATTGAGCGATGACATGCATATTTGTAACGTCAGATAGATCACATATTGGACTCTCGTGTATTTAGCCAGTATGTTGTTATTCTTCGATATTAGGGGTGTCAAGAATAGACCCGACCCGATAACCCGACCCAAACCCAACCCGAGAATGTCAAGTTAGGGTCAACCCAAATAAATTTCGGGTTAAGTTCGGGTTATTAAACTGTACTCAAATAATTTTGGGTTGGGATCGGGTTTGACCTGAAAACCCAAACCCGATCCGAGATAATACGCGGTGCTTTTGTATCGTCCGATCGAAATCAAACGGCGTGATGACGCTAGAGCAAAGGCGGAGATTTAGGGTTGCTCGTCGGCCTCTCTTCAGCAGATCGATCATTCTAGAGATTTCGATCTCTCTGCGCTCTCCTCTCCTAGCGTCGCTCTTCTCCAGCGTCGTCTTCAGCAGCTCGCTGGCCTCGCCTCAGCCCGCCGGCCTCGCTTCAGTCCGCCGGCCTCCCTTCAGTCCGCCGGCCTCCCTTCAGCAGCCCGCCGGCCTCGCCTCAGCCCGTCGGCCTCGCTTCAGCATCCCGCCGGCCTCGCTTCAGCAGCCCGCCGGCCTCGCTTCAGTCTCATTTGTGTATGTATGCATGTGTGTTCCCTATCTTCCAACTGCTGCCTCTTCCCACTACCATTATTTTTCACTGCACTTTGGTCAAGTAAGTGGGATCTATCATTGCTTTCCCCATTTACCATATTAGAGACCAAACTTGGGAAAAAGGCATCCGGCTCCTCATATTTTGAGATTTATCTTCTCTATGATTATTTTCTATTCTCAATGCACCTCCTTAGTTAGTCCCTTCATTTTGACAAAATTAGTGTTGGCATTAGACCTGTAAATGGGTCGGATCTTGATTCGATCCGATCCGTGAACCGAACCTATTATCTTATGAAACAGAATAAATTTTTGACCTACACGATTATTCCGAAAAACCGACCTGCTCCGTTTAAGTATTGTCGGGTCGGATCCGGGTCGATGCTGATCCGACCCGAAAAAAATCCGACCCGGAATTTATAAGTATTAAATTATTTTACGTATTTATATATTTATTATTTAATTGCATATGTTAATTGTTGTTTTATTTTATGAAGGTTTTGAAATGTGACTGAGGCCTATAATTATTAAAGAGACTATTGCAAATTATTTTAAGTGCAGTAAACAGGAAGTGCTTGCATTGTGAGGTGAGATTAATAGCTACAAATATTTTTTACCATTGAGATGAAATATTTAGTGCTAGCTTTAAAAGAATTGCGCTTTATTTTTTGTGTAATATTTTCATTCACACTGTTGATTTTATGTTTTGTAATATTGTGATATAATGCTGATATCAGTGATATGATCTTTAGATGTTTATATATTATCCCTATATTTTCTACTATAATGAATTTATATTGTAAATTTTAGTGATCAAAATTTTATTTAAAAATATAAGGATATATATACAATTAATAGTTATAGACTTATAGTCATTAAAAAAATAAAGTTAAATTATTTAAAAAAAGTTCCGGATCGACCCGAAATTCGATCCAAAAATCCGAATCGTAGCGGGTCATGGAACGGATCTGGGTTGACCTCGATCCGATCCGATTTTTAATACAATCCGGATATATTGGAATCGGATCCGGGTCGGGGTCAATCCAATTCGAATTCGATCCATTGATAGGCCTAATTGGCGTTACTTTGACAACAAATTAAAGGCCTAATTACGCCTCTATTTTTTTTGTTATTATGATGTTAATTTTAATTAAAAAGATGCTTGCTGTTATTTTGTATACTATAATTCAATCTCAATGTTGTGTATTAATACTTGAATATAAAAAAAGAGAGACTTGATTGTTGGGTCGGGTTGGGTTGACCCGAACCCGATCGGGTCAAATTCGGGTTGAAAGCTTGTCCCGAAATTGAGTTTGGGTTGGGTTCGGGTTGGCCTGAATCGGGTTGGGTCAAATTCGGGTTTGACCCGAACCCAACACAATAACCCAACTTAACACCCCTATTCGATATCATTCCAGCATTGATTAATTTTGCATCATTCAAAGTCTTTGGACTATTTGCTAATTCTTTCTCAAAGAATATATAATACTTTAATCCCCATGTCTAGAAATATTTAAGAACAATAACAATATAGCGAGGAGAAAAAAAGATAAAAAAATAATAGACTTTTGTCACGTATTTTAAAAATAAAATAGTAGTTACAATATTTTATTTTTATATTAGAGTGAATTATTTTTGAGAGATGATGGATAGAGCACTCAGATGATAAGATGAAGAAAAGATTTAAAAGTAGTTTGCAATATTATTTTGTAAGTACTGTATAAGGACTTAAACATAATTTCTATTAGGCTTATAGGTAAAAATTAAAACATAGGTGGACCTATATAAATGGGTTGAAACTAGGAGGTACTGTTCTTGTAAAGGCATTTTGGTCTCAATCTCAAAGTGACGCTGATTCATTATCCCTTAATGAACTGAGTATTTATTTGCATTTATTAAAATTAAGCTCAAGCTCAAATTTAATTAATTAAATACAAACATAATTATTTAATTATATATATTGGCAATTTTATCTGAAATTTGAAAATCACTCGAAATTCGTTTATATTTCACTCAACTAATTGAATTTTTTATGGCCCATTATGTGTACAAACATGAATATCTCGCATTTTATAAAATATGATTGAGAAATGTTTTATATATAAATATGTTATAATAGTTTAAATAAAAGAGAGAAAATTATAAATGAATATATAAAATTTAAAATTGAATTTGTAATATTACAATTTAATATGCCAATAATATGTGTATTGGATATTTTATAGAAAAAATAGTGATTATAATTAGGTAGAATTTAACTTGAAAGTTGACCAAAATTGAAAAAAAAATTATCTGACTCAAATTTAACTTAATTTAAAATTTAAAATTTTAATTTATAATCAGAGGGCCCAAATTTTTAAATTTTAGAATATATTTATTTTTGGTTAAGACAATTGCCTTTCACTATTTTTAGTTGACTCCTAGATTTCCATAATTTATTTAGGGCAAATTATTAATAGATCTAAAAAATTTATCCATAATTACACATTATGTCATTTTTAAAAATCTTTTATTTATGTTCCTATTTTAAAATTATAAGACCTATTAATTTCCTATTTTATATTCTAGAGATCACAATAAATATATATATATCAAATTATAATTATAGTTAAACTATATGAACTAGTTTACAAATTATTTATCAACAAAGTTTTAATATATAATTAACGAATATGCAGATTCCAAATGGCTTGGAAGCATTACAGCTTGGTTATAAAAATAAAATAAAATTACAGTTTAGTTATAATTATTAAGTTTAGTTTTAATATTGATCATGATGAACTGCTTTTGTAGTTGAAGCATACTAAATTTTCCCAAAATCCTAATGCTGCATTGCTGATTCATATAGTTGAGTTTAATTTGGTTAAGCTACCCTTGATACTACTAAATTTTCTTTTTTTTTAGCCTGTATAAATATTGAATAGTAATCTCTCTCAAAAACCAAGAGGCTAAAAGAAGAGAGCGGCAAGAATGTCGTTCACACGTTTACGGTGAATTGTTCGTATCTATAAACGATATATAGACATATTGTGACGCCCGTGGCCGAAGAGGGCGGGGAGTGATCGCCTGGTGACGTTCTAAGAGAAATGAATCACTGAGGCAAAGTGCGGCTCCTGGCAGGCTTCTAAGCCGAATAATGAGTGGTGAGAGGGGCAGAGGAATGAATCGTTCCACATCGGAGGAAGGGAGATCCTGAGCTGTATAAGTAGATAACATGATCTCAAATGATAGAGACGCCTCTTGGTGTAAAACCGTGAGGCTAATAATGAAAAACTTCATAGTTGAGCGTGCTTGGGCCAGAGTAGCACTGGGATGAGTGACCGCTTGGGAAGCACTCAAGTCACGCAGTTTTTCTAAAGTCAAAACGAACAATACATCTACAATGAGATCACGGGATGTTACACATATAGAAGCCCTTAATCGAGGTTGTGATGTTACAAAGAAGCACACAAACATTGATGGCTGAAAATGCGATCAAGACTTAACATTGATTCATCTGCATTCGCAATTCAATCATTCATTACTTTGGGTTAATGCGACGAATCCAAAGGAATATCTACAGTTTGAAGGTCGAATAAATCAATTCATAGAACAAATAATCATACGAAACATTTCACGAAAACACAGTAATGAACACGTACATGATATGAGAAAATGTCAACTCTATTCTCTCATTCAATTGAACACAGATTATAAATTATAATACAAGATGGACAAACACTCAGCAACCAAAAGTAGACATAAGAATTCTAAAACGTACCAATGTACAGAATATAACCTGAAACATGTTCAGATCTCAATGTGAGAATTCATTTCAGTAGAACACTGAAATTTTGCAATAACAAAATGAACCAACCTATTTCACTGGAAAAATCAACAAATAACTGCTGCATTGAGTTTCTACTGCCAAGATTCATTTCACAAAATAGTACATCGACAACTGTTTCCGTTCTGATTCTTTGATTCTCTCTTTTCTGTCGTAAAAAAAACAAAAAAAAAACTTTATAGGTATCGTATTTGCATGGAAAATCACGAGCAGGGGAATAAACCAAAAGATTAATTATATACCTGTTCCCTGATCCAGGGAAGGGGCCCGAACCACAACATGCATAGTTGTAATGCCAGACAGATCACATATTGGACTCCTGCATTCAGCCAATGTTCTGTTGTTCTCCAATATCTTTCCAGCATTGATCAATTTTACATCATTCACAGTCCTTGGACCATTTGCTGATTCTGTAATGAAGAATGATTCAAAAAAGCCCCATGTGGATGATAAAATTTAGCAGGAAAAAAAAGGAAATAACAGTACTTCAATCACTCATTTTAACAAAGAATTTATCAACTCTGTGATCCAGGTATAACGGAGTTGAAGATAATGTGAATTTGCAAGCCACACTAGAGTGCGTTGCATTAAAAAGGGTGGATGCGGCACGCATGAAGAAAAGATTTTTTATGGTGATTTGACTATATCCACTATTGGACATATACAGATCCTTGTATATAAATGTGAGTACTAAAATCATGACCTTGTGATACAATTATCACACATGACCTTGAATCAGTTATGATGATGGAGTGGGCTACTTCACAAGTTTACATAGAATTGAATGGAGACGAAAAATCCTTGTAGCAAGACTTAATTTGTATGGAAATAAGAGTATGCTGTTATTGTTCTTCCTAGTGATCTTCAATATAAGTGGAGCACTGTAGTCAACAAGTTCTTAATATTATGCAGATTTTAACATGATTAGGCGAATAATGCTCCACTTTTCACAACATTGTAATATAATAAGCTAAAGCTTATTATTGAGTTTGCTCTATGTTCCAATAGCAGTTAACTCATGCTCTCATCTGCATGGAAGGATCAGAAGGACCCCTATTAGGACTTGAGAGTATTTAAATGTGATTATAGAGTCCACTATACGTGAATGTAACTACTTCAGCCATGATCTTAAAGAAAGAAAGGGCAAGACCAGAAATGACTGGGAAAATAATCATTACGCATAACCTTCAATTAGTTATATTGATGGAGAGGGCTACTTTACAAGTTTAAATAGAGCTAAATAGAGAAGAAATATCGATATAGCCAAACCTAACTTGTTTGAAACAGAGTGTGTTGTCATTATTGTTGCTTGTGATCTTTAGTATAAGTGGAACAAAGTAGTCAACAAGTTCTTAATATTATGCAAACTTTAAACATGACTGGAACTAAGAGTGTGTTGCTCTGATGTTCTATGTTCCAATAGCAGTTAACTCATTCTCATTTTCTCAGAAAGATGAAAAGAGTAATGGTAATACATGATGCAGAATCTATAAATAAGAAGCATACACATAATAATCATGATAAATATTTGATGTTTGCAACTTAGGACACTTCAGTGACTCAGTCATAAACAATTCTCTGCTTGTAACAGTTAGGATTTTGAACAACCCCATTTGTTCTTCTCTCACAACCTATATAGACCATCCCTAACCAACATAACTACCATAAGCATCTGACATAATCTTCCAAATTATGATTGAAAATCAATTTCACAAATATTTTTTTTAATGAACAATTTCATAAATATTACATCATACTATAATCCAGTCATGTAACTCCAAGAGACTGCCAATGCAAAGCATACACCATGCTAGGATTTTAGGTTATATTTCTTACACTAGGCACCAACAAGAATTCTATGCAATAGATAAATGCCAATCAAGTTAAAGTGATTAAAAAAAAAACTTTAAAGACTCTATGGAGAAGATAAATTAGCTGGCAACAGCTAGTTTGGGAATTAGGCATATTACGAATTATGCTTGTTTTTTTTTGGTTTGATCAATATGTAGATGATAATATCCATACTTGCCCATGGCAATCATTTGTCTTTTTAATTAAACTGCTCCACAGTAGTCTCTTCAACCATAACTTCACTAAGATGTTAATGATCCAATTCTATAGATGCCACGACAACAAAGGATCCAATTGAATGTATTAGATAAGGTTAGCTAAGTTAACTTAGGGTGGGATTTGGGTAGTGAAAAAGAACCCTTAACAAATGGATTTATCAGAGCTTGCCAATGTTACTTGCCAAAACTACATCATGAACTCAAATGTATAACACCGTACTTATGAAAACAATCAAGCAAATATATTTAGTGGCTTCCATAGTAGATATCAAAGCAAATCCCCTCTCATTTTCAATTGCCCTGAACTCCCAAAAGGCAGAGCGCCCAAGCTACTATAATTAAGTCTAAAATGATTCTTTTTTGGGATTTTTTAATGCAAAAATTGTCTATGGAGCAAAATAAAAGAAGGAATGAGTTCATAGTAAGGAAGAAAAAATTCCATAGGAGAAACACAGGTATTGACAAACAAATAAGCAAATAAGATTGAGGTTAGACTTTGGTTATGGGAAGTTGAAGTTCTTTTCCCTTCCCTTTACGTACTTCTCTCATGCTAAATAATAAAAATAGATATACCACAATAGTAGTAATCGTTCTCCTAATATGTTTTCCATTGAAGCCATGCAGCAGTAGTAATCATCATAACCCACACTTATCTAGTGATGTGGACAAACAAAATATAGATGAAAAGCATTATCATGACTCCTCAAGTCGTGTGAGAATTTGGAAGGACAAAAAGCTATACACTCACTATAAGCACATGAAAATGCAAAAGATCCAATAACAGGTAAACGTAAGCCAAATGCAAGAATCTACAGAGTTCATATGAAGAAAACAAAGCATGAAACTTCTCTATGTACACATTGGTAGAACAAATATCTGAAAACTTTGAAAACAATTAAATCTAAGATTAGAAAAGTGTTCCCTTCACTTGGCTCAAAGACGTTGGTTCGGATGATGGCCCTCCCAATCAATTCATTTTTCTATAGATATGATGAGTTTACTATACTGCTACAAAGGTCATTTCAAGACATTAGACAACAGCAAAAGCAAATAAGTATGACAATGACGAGATGCAGTTAAAACCATCAATAACCTTATCCCATCAAAATAGGCTTGCCCAAACACGTGTGCCATCAATCAACAAAAATACCATCATTGCCATATTATAAAAAAATAAAATAAATGGGTCACACAAGTGATTGAGTTGAGACTATAGCATTAAGTAATATCCGTAAGAACAAAATAAAACAAATATTACAAGCAATATTAAGAAGGCTATATATCCAATATAGCTACTTGATTTGAGATTAGACAGTGAAGTTATGTCAATATAAGCTTGATGACAATATTTTCTGAAACTAAAAGTATATGGAGATACGTGTGTGCAACATGAAGTATGTCACTAGACAAAAAAAATCTCTGTTCATTTTCAGCAATGACAATCAAAGTCACCAACTAAAATATCGATTCGTGGGTAAAAGGTTTTTTTTATTATTAAAGTCCACAAGCGAAGCATCAAGAAGTGATAATCTTTTCATATCATACTAGTTTTGTCATCATACAAATAAAAAAGTACAACGGCAGACAATATATGAACAGAAATTCCCAGCTAAATGTGAAAATTGACCAATAATTCACAAACATAGAATAACCATCATTAAAATATAAAACCATATCAAAATTCATAGCCTACATCAGAGCACTTTACATGCCGTAACCATAGAATTTGTCCAACAATAGATTTAGGCATTCATTTGATACTACGCTCCATCCTTACACTAGTGCCTACATTCACTGAAGATGATCCAATTTCAGCATAATATTTTCAAGCAACCTATTACAATTTATGCCCTAAAACGAAAAGAAAAGCTGAAAAGCACATGCCCAAACACAAGAAAGAAGAAAACAGAAAACTTCAGAAGGTGAGAAGTCAAAAGCAACATATATGACACTATCAGTTAATAGCAACCTTTAGGCCATTCAGCAAGAATGCTTTCTTTCAGAGTGGCAACAGTTGTAGCAGCCGAATACTTGTTAGGACCGATATCTGATCCATCAGGCAACCTGAATCTTATCTCAAATTGCTCCTGGACTCCAGACATCTTCAAGGATTTCCACGCTGTTTCAGTATCCGCAGATCCTATCAAGTACTGCAATTCCTAAAAAAGATCAATAAAAAACCCTAACGGAAGCATCAAAATAACCCAAATTAAAGCAGACAAAAAAAAGCCAAAACAATCCGATCACTTCACCTGAGATCAAAATCTAATCACGATCTGATTTTCCCAGCGTCTTCTTCGAAATCAACCTAGAACCCAAGAAACCCCTCAACCTGATCCAAGATCAGATTCGGGGCACAATATCTGGAATTTCGCAACCTTGGAAAAGTGAAATCAATAAACAGAAGCCTTGGAGTATCGAAAGACGCCGAATTCGATAGTCAAACGAATTCCTCCATCTCCCTCCTCGACTCCGCTGCATTCAACATCCAGCTCCTAGACCATGAAATTAATAAAGATAAAGCAATCGGCAGACGTTCTCCTCGACCATTGCCCTTCTCCCTTTCTGGCATCATTTCTACTTAAATTAATCGTCTTCCTCAGCTTCGGAGTTTCACTTGGAACCAAATGGAAGGTTTTTTTGCCAATTCCATCAGCCGGCATACTTTACATATTACTCATAGGTTCTTCTATTTTCTGATACAATTTAAATTGGTATAAATCTTTTCAATTAAGTCTGAATAGTTTTTAATATATTTAAGAGATAATATCAAATATGACCCTTTAAAAGGTTTTATTAATTTTTCAAATAAAAAAATTACTGTTTAAATATTTCTTATTTACAAAATTACTAAAATACCTTTCATTTTTCTTAATTTTTACAAAAAAAGTGTAGAAACATGAGAGAAATAAAATCAAAATATGATTAAATTTAGTCATATTTAGTAAAACTTATGAGATAAAACTTTACTTATGTTAAAAATCAAAAATTTAAATATTAATTAACTTGTTATTTATTTTTTCTATTAAATTATTATTTCAAATATAAAATAACTAGTCTACTCTTAAGACTTATTACTACATTAACATGAAGTATAATAGAGAAAATAATTTGTGAAGTTTTAAAAATATTACATTGCTAATACTTCTTTTTGAATGCATTCATATAATTTTTTTTTATTTTTCTTGATGTTTAATAATATTAAAATTTTGACATGTGTTTTAGCTTAAGAAAAGAGAACAGAATTATTTTTATATAATTCAAAATTTTAAATATTAATCTACAAAAAGTTTTTTTTCCTTTTCAATACTCATATAATGATGATTTTAGATGGAAAATAAAAAATGGACCAACCTAGACATCATTGTGAATGATTTGATAAAATATTAGGAACAGGATTAAGAGGTTAAAATATGTGTACCAATTTAGAAAACACTTTAAACTATCAGACCTGTAATTAATTTATCTTTTAACAAATTGTGTTACAGTGTTGAATTTTTTACTATTATGACTTGTTCCATAAGTGCTGCTCCTACTAATGTGACTGATAAATTGTATATGAGTCCATAAACATTGCAGATATTTTATCTAAGTACATTTTAAAAAATATAACATTTTGTCTAGGTACAAATTGAAATTTCTTTTCTACATTGGTCCCTGATTTAAGCCTGTCCATCAGATGCTTGCTTGCACTCAAGGACTGGAATAAATGACTGCTTATTACATTATTGAATAATTTTATCCCTAAGTTTCTATCCAAAGTTTTAAAATTTTCGTTTCATTCGATCAACAAAAAAAAAAGTTTCGATTTCAATTTCATCGCAAATTGAAAGAATTAATTTCACTAGTTTTAATAATTTCTATATCTACAAGTTGTGATCTTTAATTTTTTGTTCAAAAATCAAAGTTTTAGAAAATTTTGTCCTAATAACACGAAGGTTTTAGCCGAAATAAAGCCAGAAAATTTCTCATCAGTTTTGACAGAAACTGAAGCAAAACTAATCAGACGAGACTTAAAACCATGATTCTATCATTTAAATTTCTATGAATTAATACATAAATGGATAGATGCATATCATCTTAAAAAATTGTCCAAAAAAGTCATTATTTCTATAGAAATATTTGATACGAGATAATTTTTTTATGTATATATTCAATAATTTCCTCCTCAGATGTGATTCCATCGAGTACATCCTGACTCTTGAATTTTCCATTCAGTGTGCACTCAGTGCACCTGCTTCAATGAATTAGATAATTTTAACCGAACCAATCGGTTCTAATAACACTTATTTGATGAGACACGTGCAATCTCATATTTGGATTATTATAATGAGCATTTATCAACTCAAAGGTTTAAACTAATGTATGAGAGTATATTAATACTATGACTTATTATAAAATATCTAGCGTTTGATAATTTTTTATGGATACAGTATAAAATTTTATCGATTTTTCATTAAACATTTAATAAGTCCGCATTTTTAGGTTCGGTCGACAAAACAGTTAGTTTACTAATAGAGGCTACCACGTCAACACGTGACAGGCCCACTGCTGATGCGATGGCCCCCACTAGCAAATCAATCATTAGAGCAAACCAATAATTTTTCCTAATTAAGATATAATTTTAAATCCAACAATGTCAACTGGCTGAGAGGATCAAGATCAAGGATTGGATTTGAGCTAAGTTTGAGTGCCTTGAGCTCGACACGAAATTAAATTTAGATAAAAATATTTTTTATTAAAAATTATGAATGATGTGAAATAAAGTTAATTATTATATTAAGATATGTGCGAAATGTGATATAAATTAGTAATTATTTTATTATAGTTAATTTTTTAATATTAAATTTTACGTATGATATAACATAGCTGTTTAAAATTAAATTAAGTTAATTTTAATCTAGCCGAATATACAGGGCCTAAATCATAAAATTTTTTAACTATATTTTTCAATCTCCGTTATTCGTTAACTACTTAAAAAAATAAATTTTTATTGAATTTGCTTTGTAAAGTTTCTATGAATATTTATGTACAAATTGAGCTAATTAAAAATTAAATCAATTCCACTTTAAACAAACTAAAAATTGAATTAATTTTAAATAAAATAAAACAAAAAACCTTTCTAGTAAATTTCAAGTTTCAAATAAAATTACCACTGCTACCTCAATGTCAAGTAGCTGATTATACTAATCAATTAACAGAGTAATTTAAATTAAAAAATTAATTGAGTTTTTATAACTTCTTTAATTAGTTAATTAGAAATAAATAATAATAAACCAGCTCAAAATTTTAGAGTAAATTGCACCCAAGCCCTGAAGTCAGATGAAATTGCAAATTACACCAAATATGTACCATTTTATACCACATCACTAGAGATAAAAAAAAATTGGTATACAAATAATATAAAGAAATTGTGAGTTTAAAAATTGATATATTTGTAAATATCATTTTCAAAAGTAATATGTGCAAAGATGTGAGTTCAAGGTACATAATAGAAGCCTATAAGGCTTCAAAAATCTGTAATTCTTAACTCTCAAATTTGAGCTTAATTCGAGCTCAAATCAAAACATTTCGAGTCACTCAAAGCCAAGGTTGATTTGCTTTACACAAACTCGAACTAACTCAAAATAAATAACTAAATACATTAATACTTAGATATTTATAATACAATTATTTTTTAAAAATATAAAATTCCTCATTTCAAGCGGGCTCGGAATCCATTTCGAGTCAAGTCGGGTAGAGCTCGAACAGTTTCGAATCGACCTTAAGCTAAACTTGAAAATTTTGAGTTCAAGTTGGCAGCAACTCGCGTGAACTGGATTTATTTACAGCTCTATAGGAGCCCATGAGAATGCTAAACAGAAGGCAAAGGTATATACACATCATCAGTAAAAGAATAGTGTACATGTTGAATGTTGCATAAATCACATAAAATATAATCCTAACAAACCAAGTTGTAAAAACCTCTACTGGGAATTTCCCATTCTTTCCATGAATAAAAATCAAATAATTAAACAGGTTAGGGAAGTATGAGAGGCAAAAGAATTGTAATCAAAACTAAACTAAAAAAAAAAGGGCATGAAAATGAAAAATTTGTGAATCAAATCACACTAGGGTTTGTACCAATTGAAGCTTTTTCTTTCAATTTGATAACTCCAGCAACCAACTTATGTGAGAATATATGAAACTTGGTGATCTGCTTCATGCATCTGTAATGAAAATTCAATGAACAATTTCTCCACTATGCACAAAAGATTCTTCTGCTTGGATCAACACTTCTTGTGGGATGTGCACTAGATACGGCCCCTTTTGATGTTTATAACCAAAATTGAATCGATACGAAAAAAAAAAGAGAAAAAAATCTCAATGTCACTAGCTGCAATGCTGTCAAATTGCTCATCTGAACCTGAGATCATGCCGCCGGCATCAGCTATATCGTGATTTTCAGCCATGTAAGTTGTGCATTTACTCTTCAGGCTCCAAGATATGACAATTCTTTATGAAGTCATTGGAGTAGTTTACATACTTGGTCCAAAAGGGCTGCAAGTGCTTGAAACCAATCTCCAGCCATGGCTTACACTGACCATTGTAGTGAATTACTGCAGCCCTCCTTACACTCTCAAGGCTTGTTTTCTCCTGGTAACCTAACCCTAGCATATGCCAGGATGGGTCGATTGGGTGAACGTGTCCCATGAAAGCTATGAGAGCAGGCGGTAGCGTGCCGAACTTCCATAGACTCAAGTTTGATTTAAGGTTCTACAGAAGTGGAAAAGAAAGAAAAGAAAATAAGCAAAAGGAAACTCGTAAGATTCTTTTCGTACTCTAGTTTGTTTTCTCTCGGGATATCTACATACATTGCCATGGTAAAGTTGCCGTTCTATAAACAATACAAATTATAGAAGTTACACTGCATATTAAGATTTGAACATGACAGTCGAGAGATTAGCATGCTTCTTTTTTAAAAATAATTAATCTTTTGAATGATGTGATGTATATTATATTTATGTTTAGCATGTGATGGATGTACATTTTCTATATTCATGAATAAACATCTCTCTTTCATGTAACCCAACTAGAAATAACTCAACTATAATAACACAACTATCAATATGAATGATGGAATTATGTAAAACATAGTCATTATGGACTTCGAATGTGCAGAATTTTTGTTCCACATGTGGAAAGTTGATTATTGAGTAGGCAAATTCACAAGGTGTGAAGGTAAATCTCCTATATTTTTGTTATCAAAAAAATTCCTAGATTTTAACATAACAAATCATGAAATTAAATGGATAATTTAGAACTTAGACTATCGTCACCATCACGACTATTCATATCAAGAAATGGACAAATTAGGAATCAAATGATGCCACAAAATAAATAAAATAAATAAACAATTATGGCATACACCAGTGATGGGATTATTAAAATTACCTCCTTTAGCCAATAATGATATGTATCTCGTATATTTGTTTGCCTCCAAGCATTCAAATTGAAGATATTCATCCCATAAGCCCAGGCACACTCATCAGGATTCAGATTTTTAGAGATGATAGGATGAGAAAAGTTAAAATATGTCCGAAAGCGTTTTGACATAACCCATTTATCATCACCTTTGCAAGTTTCTACAGCCCCGTTCACCTTTCCAGCCATATTTATGTCCCATAATGGTGACAAGTCACGCTGAATAACAACATCATCATCAAGGAAGATAACCTTGTTGAGGTTTGGAAAGAGCTGTTTAAACATATGGGACGACTAGGTCAAATATGCATCAGAATCACTGAGGTGCAAAGAAACCAGAAGTGTTTATTAAAAGAAAAACAGCAGATGTAAGCTATGTTAAAAGATAAGGAAAGTTGAAAGATACAGCAGTTAATCCCTATTTACTTCTTTTTTATGTCATTCTACAATTGTAACAGAATTTATTTATAATAAAAAAACACAAACACACACAAACTCTTTTATTCAAGCTTTTGCATATTAAGAGGGACAAATTTCCAGCACGTTCCTCTTCTTTTCCCACCCACAAAGTTTGTTCCTAAGCCGTGAAATCAAAGCTCAAAGTGAATTAAAAATATTGGAATTGCCTTCAGCAGAATTTTCTCAAACCTGCACCCTTCTCCTTAATTTAAAACCTCAGACCTCAATATTCTGGTTAATCAGTCTACATGCTACAAATTAATTGAAAATTGCAACAACGTGACATTCTTTACATTAGTCTGATAAATATTATCTAGAATGGCTATAATCCAACTCAAACTCAACACCGGTTGCTTCCACGCCTTGTCTAAACAACTGTCAAACCAATTGCCCTAGCTAAATTCCGTTACAGTGGCACTCATGCCTCATGCCCTTATTAAACTTAAACCTTTAACCCAAATGGCCAAATCCTCTAACGATGGCTCTCATGCTCTTGTTAAGCTATTACGGCCTTAAATTCATGACAATTGTGTTTTTTATGCAACTAAACAAAGTACACATATCTCCTATCCTCTGAAGACACATGGGCTCCTCACCTCCTATATGGTTTAAAGTTAAATTTGATGGATCAGCACAAAGTGGTGGCATGGTTGAAACCAGTTCCATCATCAGGGATCATTTTGCTGATTTTATTAGCAGCAACGACGAGAATTCTTACAAGAACAGTCCTCACAACAAAAAAATGGGCTGCATAGCCTGCACTTGAGAGACTGAAGGCTGTGGTGATTACAACACCAAGGACAAAAGGCATTTGGTTGGAAGATAATTCTATGAAGTTCCTACAACATATTCAAAGCAGGTTGCACCATTACAAAGGCATTTGAAACCTGAAAGATCTCATAAAGTCAAATACAATTAGAGAGTAAGCTTCTACAGCAACTGAATCATGGCCAAAGTAAAATCGATAGTAGGCAACACCCACCACTGAATACCACAAGGACATCAACCAGAAAAGAGACCTAGCGCTGCAGAATATAGAAAGTATTTTTTACTTTTGTCCATATTTATAAAATGCCATATATCTAATGAAATGTAAACAGTGCAGCTGCCTATTTAGCGCACTTAGCTACTAAGAAATTTTTGTTAGGAGATGGGTATAACCCTCCACACGAAGAATATGACTAAGTGTATACTTGTGCACTAGACCACACAAAACTTTAAAAAAAAAAAAAGAACTAAGAAAAAATACATAAGCATATGAAAGCATATTCATATCCAGATCAGATAATAAACAAAGTGGTGTTGCCACGTCCACCAAATAAAAGGACAAGAGCTAAAATTCAATGAAAAAAAGTTCACGAGAAACAAAATTTTCTAATACATATTTCATTTTGTAACATAACCACACATATGTGCAAGAATTGAGAAAAATTGTTAGTTTTTACAGATTTATGGAATTGGAATTGTCTTTATATAATTAATGTATTCTCAATGTAAAAATTAGTAGTGCTTCTCCAATCCATTAGGGAGGAAAGTGCCAAGGTACTACGGGATTCCCACACCACCGAAATTCCTGAGTGAGGATAAATAGCGATGTTTGGAGATAACGAAACAATTTTTTCAAAAAACAAATCTCTAGGTAAGAACAATTATGGCCAGTGATTCTTCATGACATTCTTAGACTATGACTCGAGTCCAAAAGATACTATTTCACTTGTGTTCAAAAAGTTTACCATAAACTTGAGAAAAAATAACTAAAGTAGTTTGGTAAAAAGAGAAGGCGCTGTAACTTATCCAAAATAATGAAAATATAAGCAATCTGGCTGATTTTACCTCAGGAAGGTATATGCGAAGGTGATTGAGCAAAGAAATATATTTTGGACTCCTAGCTTGCAGTTTTGAAGCAAAAACCCTTGGATTGTCTGTGACATTACTTCCCTTGACATGATTTCCATGATAGTGATTTCGCACACCATGGTGGCTTTCTATAGCTTCAAGAACAGGTACATTTTCCCTTGTCAACCAATCAAACTGGTGAACACCTTTAACCTCAATAATTCCCGGGGAAGGAGGATACAAAGCAAACCATGAATGCATGGCTGGGTACGTCTTCTTGTCAGTAATAACATGGAAGACTATTTTCCCGGGCCGCGATGAAGATCTCACAGTGGAAGTAACAACAACAGAAGCTGCAAGGACATTATCAGTTGAAATAATGAAATGCTGGTATGAGTTATCAGAAAGCAAGGGTAGCAACTCTGGAGGCGGCAATTGTTTCCTAGCATGAGCATTAGATGAATATTCATCAGCTAGCCGTAAGGAAAGGCAGTGGATGCCTTTAGGGATTGCACCTGCTGCAAAGTGCTTATTCAATTGTTCTGCCAGCTTTGATCTTTTCACTTCCTTATCCATATTTTCCATCTATAACAGAAAAAGATAAATCAGAAACAAAAAATGTACAAGTGCATTCCAGTTATTTCTAGAAGAGAGGCGTGATTAGATATTAATCTTCAAATATTTTTGTTCTTATTTACTACATGTACTAATGTACTTATTTATTCGCCTCCTATGTTATAATTGGAGGGTCCCATATTGTACTTCCAATTTACTATTTGTCCATATTTCGTGAAAGGGATAGTTATTGTATTCATCCCCTATATTACATATAGGAAAGTCCTCTTCCAGTAAAAATAGCAATTCTATTATAGAACAACTCTCATCTAACAATAATGAGCAGGATGTTTAAAAAAGATCTGTATTGCAATATGAATACTTAACAGGCATGTACAGTTTAAATAAGACACATAAATTGACTATACGTTGCAGCATCTAATTTACCATGTCACTGCATATCAACTAGACATTTGACAGACACACCCATATCCAAATAAAACATGGCCTCGTAACATACTTTGAAGAAAAAAATAAAGAAATCATAATAGGCTCTGCAGAAATAATAGTTACTAACCAGACATTTATGAAAATGCATAAAAATAACTTTGGAAAGAAGAAAAGAAATGGAAAAATGACAGTAGCAAGCACCCTACCGTTGCCTTCAAGAATACAGCAAACGTCTTCATGTCATATTGTTTACTCTTAATTTCTCGAAGGAACTCATTGAATGTTCCTGGTAACCTCAAACCAGATGGAATTTCCTCAGTACTAACATGATTAAGTAGCTCGGACAAATCTCTTGTAAGCTTCTGTAAACAATTAGGTAAAGGAAGCTGTTAATAGATCCTGATCATTAAAGTTAATTCCAATCGTAATTTTGTTTATTATTTCTCATTTTAAAAGTATTCACATGCATGCACATGCAAACAAATACATGTCCACTTATATAAATATGCATACAAGTTCACTTGTGAGTTTATGTAATATGAGCCAGAGATTACAAGAAAATTTACCACGGAATCGTGAGCCCCACTTCCAAGAAATTTCGGGCCTAGTCGCCTTCCTAAACAATCTGATAAAACAGTTGGAAGTTGCATTAAGCTTACATGAAAACCCAAAAAGTTGATAGTATTAGGCTTTTGAAATAATTATAACATCCATGTTTTTTCTTCAATACTTTACAAAAAATGTTCAATGCTCATACATTGCACAAAAAAAAAATTGATACATAGCATATATTCAGAACACAGCATAAGCTCTTTTTACTAAAAAGAAATGGGTTCAAGCATCTGTATAGCATGTCTAGCTAGATGGCGTCTGTTGATATTGAAATGCACAAACAAAAAGGACTAGAAACACAAGAAGAAGCATCTAACAAAACAAATGTCTTGAATTCTTGTGTCCTTCATTTGCGTACATGGAAAAAAATGATCTCATATTCTCTAGTTCATGAAAGAAAATTAATAAAACAAACGTAAACTCAAAATGCTGTTGACACCTCCACCTTGAATTTTAATTGTTCCACATATTATTGATAGTTTTGAAGCAATGGTTAGCTTATTTAACCTAGTAAATACAAGGCAGCCGAATTAACAAAAAAGAGGAAAATAACCCCTCTGACAAAAGGCCTTGGTAAGAAAGAAAAAAAGAAAATGAAAATAATATGAAAAAGAAAAAAAAGTTGATGAAACATGATATATTATGTACAATATGATTATTGACATGTATGTCATAATATTATGATTATTCACACATGCACACGCGCATATATATACTATGATACCAAGGTAAATGACATGTTGATTGTTTCTTTGCTAACTTGAATTTGCCTACTAAGTCTATGGTAGACACACACCTTATTATTTTTCATGTACAACGAATTGGGATGGAGTGTAAGAGAAGAAAAGCCTTGACTTATATTATCATGTAGCAAATAAGCATTGCAGTATGTGTGAAAAACCATTTATATACAGAAATGTTTGTTTATATTATCTATTTAAATGATAATGGTTTGAAAAAAGAGAGAACAGAAAAAGAAAACCAGATATGCTGAGGCTCCCACTGCTGGTTGCCTTATTAGTGGGTCGGTGCGTGACAAAATAGCTTGCCAGCATAGAGGAAACTCAAAAAAATATCCTAATTTCAAGAGGTTATGCATAAGTATTTTCGTGGTCTCACAATTTATCATCATCCACAAATAAATTCCAATAAGACAATGTCCACATA
Source organism: Apostasia shenzhenica (assembly GCA_002786265.1). Taxonomy (NCBI): domain Eukaryota; kingdom Viridiplantae; phylum Streptophyta; class Magnoliopsida; order Asparagales; family Orchidaceae; genus Apostasia; species Apostasia shenzhenica. The sequence goes on along the minus strand of KZ452037.1, from coordinate 4,194,718 downwards.
GTTGATCGAAGAATCAGATGCAAAACAAAGAGACACAATATCCTATACGCTAAGAGAAAACCTTCAGACGTAATAAGCACTTTGCCAAAAATAACATTTGAATGCAAATATTGTTCCCAAAAAATTGGGATGCCGCAAAGTTGGAAGTACGTTCAATCCCTTTTCTAGAAGTTATGCACATGCAGCACATCCCATTCTCAGAAAATAAATACTGCAGCATTAATTTTTGAAATCCGCTTAGCTAAACAATATATTAAATCACCAAAAACCAAAATGAAGGACGTGGCCACAACGAACACACAAAGCAAATTAGGATCAATTCCACAACAGCCTGAGCCAATAGCAAGTAATCCCAACAAACATAAACATATGTAGACATAGATATAGAAGATCATATGATGCGTTATTCTGTTCCAATCAGATCTTCGCCTGGCACCGCAAATTCAGATCAATGCCCCTAACGATAATCACGATTCGCATGCTGACGACGAGGTAAAGGAACCGTACCGAAGGAAGAGCACCTGTCGACGCCCTCGAGGGTGACGACGGCAGCAAGGATGAAGACGAAGGGCAAAAGGAAAGCGAGGGCGAGGATGGTGTAGAAGAGGGTCCGGTAGGAGACCGGGCGAGCGCCGATCTTGACCTTCATCGAGTCGAGAACCCCATTGCTGCTCGATATGGTGATGCTTCTCATGCTCGGTGAGATCCGGAGCTGCATCCTCCTGTCCGCTGACGCCGCCCGCTCGCCACCTTATCGGCTGAAGCGGAGGCTTTGGGCGGCGGCGTAGGGGATCGGATCGTTCATCAGCAAGGGGAAGGGACGGCGGAGGACGGCGGCAGTGGATCGTAGACGGAGGCGTCGCCGCCCTGTCACATAGGCTATTGGGCTTTGGCTTCTTGAGCTCGATTCAGCTCCCCATGGCCATGGGGGAATTCGGAGGGGAAGGAGAGATTGAAAGAAAAATTATATGCAGGGCTGCGTCCGTGGAAGGATATAGCCATTGTTCTGTTTATATTCATTCATTTTTTTTAATATCAAAAAAAGGCAGGCAAATAAGAAAAATATATTAATTATAATATTATAATATATAATATATGCATGCTCGATCTTCATTAAATTATCTGATTTTATTACCATAATAACCGATATTAAATTTGTTTATTGACAGGTTCCCAAAAATAATTTCCTTACATTGTTTAAAAGAGGAATAATTACTTTAAGGTCCCAAAAAAACAATTACATACAAGACAACATATTTTACAATAAAAAATTAATCATTACATTATCACATAATTATACACTAATTTTGCTTCTTTCACATTTTTATTAGCTGTCCTGTGCATCTTTAATGGAATATTTCAATTCTTATCTTACGTTTTTGGTTTCTTTCACGACAAGCTAACAGTTACTCTAGCGAAGCCTTTTAGGTGACAGCAGTGCCTCTAGGTCCTCACACCTCAACTAGCAAGACGACATCCCCATTGGGCTCGTCATCGACCTTCTTCTCCTACTTGCTGATACCACAGGTCTCTAACTGCTGTCGTTGAAGAGCGGCAAGAACCCCATCACCATATAAAAGGCGACTTCACACTTGCGCTTCTGCAGTCGTGGTGGTAATATGACCGAAATGAGAAGTCCTGCATGGATAAGCTCACTCCGGTAAACAACAAAGTCCACTGCCTACACCAAAACCCTCTTTGCTAGCTGTGTTGCCATTGTGATGATGTTGTTGCCGCCACAATTGCTTGGAAAAAACTCCTACTTTACTTCAAATTTTTCAGATTTGTTGGTGGTAGGGATTGAGGAGGACGTTTTTGAGGCCGGGTGGCATGCATAAGGAGGAAGGAGATACTGACGCAGCAAATGGGATACTTGGTAATAGTTCAGTGAAGATGATGGGTATTCAATGTTGGATGTGGCGGTAGAGGTGACGCAGTGGAGGAGCCTGGTGGCTTTACGAAGAAAGATCAAGAGCTGTGATAATAATTAGTAAAAATGTGAAACACATGAACTTAATGTGAAATGATGTGATACATGTAATAATCAATCTTTAGAGGAGAAACATGTATATATATATATATATATATATATTAAATTAATATAATCTGAAATATTTTGGGTGTTAAATGAAAAGCTCATCATATTGTAGCCCCCGGCTAATAATTTTGTGTGCAAGATATTGGAGATTAACAGGCAGAGGAAGCACAAACATTTTACTACTTTTTCTTGTTCATCAAAAAACTTATTTGTTGTGGCTTCATGCATTCTAAAGTAGCATTTGTTTGTTGTGTTTGTGTGTTTTTGTCACTGATGTTGTTTGGTTCGAGTTTTTTTTTTAACAAAAAAAATATTTTATTTTTTAAATTTAATGAGAGAAAAAATTATTTTAATATTAAAAAGTATGAAAATATGAAATACTTTAAATCTTAATATTCGTATTTGCATTAGATGTGAAATAAAATTAATTTTTATAATTGAAATTTATGTTAAGTAAAATAATTACCTCCAATTAAACGGAGCGGATTATATCCTTCTGACTGCTAATATTTTTTGGAGATTTATAAGCCAAGATATTTTAATTATAAAAAACTATATATTATACTAATAAAAATAAAATATTATATATATCATACTAAGATTTTACAAAATTATATATTTTATATTATATTTAAAAAAATATATAATTTAAATTATTGATGTATTTTTATGAATCTTATCTTATTATATATACTTTATAAGTCTATAATAGAGATTTTTATTTCACTAAATTAAGTCTAAAGTATATTTTATAAAACAAACTATATTTAGAATATAATTTTAAAGTTTAAAGTTTAGTATTTAAGCTTGTTTATTTGCAAAAAATAATTTTAATAAAATTAAAGTTAAATTTGGATGAAGATATTTTTTTTTGAAAATTATTAATGATATAAAACAATGTTAGTTATTATGCTGAAATATGTAAGGGGTGTGAACAAGTTAGTTATTATTTTAGTATGCATATAAAATGTGAAATAAAATTAATTTTTTTATCTTAAATTATGTGAATAATGTGAAATATATTTAATTTTTAATATTAAATTTTATTTGTAATATAATATACATGATTAAAATTAACCAGGTTAATTTTAACCTAGCTAAACAAACGAACTAAGATTTAATTTTTACTGTTAAAATAATTTAGGGCATGTGATTTAATGTTTTGAATTATACATTATAGTTTTAGGGATATAGGGTATAATAGCACAATTTTATTCAAAAATAATATAAAATTTATAATATTGTAAAATTTCAGTATGATATACGTAATAGTAAAATATAAATTTTTCTATAATTAAAATGTTTTATATATAAATATATTTTTTTAAATATGGAGTCGAGCTTTTTTTAGACAAGAGAAAAAAAATAATTTATTTTTTAAATTTAATATCAAAAAATTTTATTTTAATACTAAAAAGTACATAAGATGTGAAATAAAATTAATTCTAAGATTTGTATTTGTGTTAGATGTGCAACAAAATTAATTTTTACAGTTGAAATTTGTGTTAAGCGAAAAAAAAGTCTCGAACTAAATTATAAATGGCCAAAAAACGGATAGTTACGTACACAATACTTTATACTATCATAATTACGTGTATTACATTCATTTTTAAAATATTACACTCCAATTTTAAAAAAAGTATATGAAATATAATATTTTGAGGTTTGACCCAATTAGACAACTCGTCTCGAACATTACCGATTTATTCCATCTCAGTAAAGCTAGCGAGAGATGCTGGTTATGTATAGGAATGCACTCTTGTTCTTATAGACATGCGTGTTTTGAAACCAGAAGCCCACAAGCTAAAGCAAATAATATTTATGATGAATTGAACTGTTACATATGATATTAGAGCTATCCTGTGTAATTTCTCGAGATAAACTACAATGAAGATTGGAGTCTCAAAATGAAAATGTATGTAATAATCTTCCGCAGAGTATATAAAAAATATATTTTTATTCACGTAAATATATTTTGAAACTATGAGATCCACCGATCAAAATTGATAATATCTACAGTGGACAAGGCACTGCAACACCGAAGCGCGCTTTCATTCACATTCTTTGAATTACTTCAAAGTTTTTTCAAACGACTTCATACTATTTTCAAATGCAATGTGTAGAAGTAGATTCACGATGAATCCAACTTTAAAATCGCTGACGCATTGAACCAGCTCGAATGGAGGGTGCCAAGATTGAACTTAACAAGCTCCAAAGTTTCATTACAATTAATACTACAAAATTATACTATGTATATAACAAATATTATAGTTTTTCTTATAATTTTTTAATTAATTTGTAATATTAAGAATTTAATTATCAAATATAAAATAATTAAATTTTAATGATATACATGTAATTGCCTCTATTTATAATTGCATAAATACACTACTTGCAATCAGAGAAGACCAAGCTTAACAATGAAGAACACAATGTTCCTAAGGTAGGGTGACTTTAAAATCTTTCAATACATAATCTTGTAATTTGTATCAACTCGATTCATTAATATTGCTCATTTTGACCTACTGGGCCTCAATGATTTTAAAAATAAAGCATAAAGGTATGCTAATATATAAGCATATTTCTTGCATGTTTTGTGTACATAAAACGTGTCTAAGAGTGTCACATATACCACTAGATATCACATCACATACCCTAATTTGGAACACCACTCCAATCACACACCACGTGCTTTAGGACACATCCCTAATGAGGTTTGCGCCACCATCATCCTAGAGTTCACGTGGTGACATGTCCACTGACAAGTAGAAAAGATTGCATATGCTTACACGTATAAATTATATTTTTGTATATTATTTTATATGTTATAGAATATACTTTGTTTATCATACTTTAGGCTTTATTGTGAAACCATAATTATGTCCATAACATTGTAAAAAAGAGAAAAATTTAAGAAAACTTTGTTTATAACATGTCAGAAGAAGATAAGAAGAGTAAAACGTCTCGTAAAACTTCTTTGAAGAGTTGTAGGGATAGTAAAATTTTCATGTAGAGTTAACTAGAAAAATAAAGGTTTTTAATAGAGATAAAGTCATAGCTTAATAGGGATAGCAACTTTCATGAAGAGTATCAAGGCGAGTTTAAACCCTTTTGTAGGGATAGAGAAACTGTATCAAAGAATGCTATGCTCGATTTTTTTATGCTTTAATTACAATTTTAGATATTTCATAATATACATGGATAAATTTCCTATAAATTATGCATCGATGACCTTAGTTTCTATTGACTTGAGATCTTACTCCCCTCTAATTTCATAGGTCATACTAGAATGTCTTTTCATCTCCTCTCCCCCCTGTCCTCAAGACTCAAAGTCTTCAAAAAAAATTGTTCCATCATCGCGCAAAAAATCACGTAAAGTAGCTCTAATACTATATGCCATTATAAAAATTATTTACTTTGGCTCAATAGGCCTTTCAAGTATAAATACATTTATAGAACTTAAGAAGGCATGTTAACACACATACATAGCATTTATATCCACAATTTACAGATATAAAATTTGCCTAAAAATGTCGCACACCAACTCCTTGAATATCACATACCACCATCTTTTTGAGACTCGGTGCTTCACTAAGAATCGCCTCATCATCACCCAAAAGGTCAAGCAGATTCGTTCTAATATAACATAACTTACCACTGATATAATCTACCTTAGTTCATTGGGCCTCAAAGCTTTTGTAAGGCATCTAAAGAGACTTAAAATGTATATAACATACGTACCTCGGATTTTCCTCATATTTTATTTACGTGAGATTTACCTAAGAGTTACATACACCTGGTGTCATATAATCCACCTACTTACCTTTAAACAATTCAGACATAAAATTACTGTTGCTGGTTATGAAATTGTAAGTATTTTAATAATAGTACCCAAAAAAAGTAATGCTAATAATACATGTTATTTACATACTCAAAAAACTCATATTTATGCACATGGTATCCAGATCTTCATAATTTACATTCATATATGATATATCAGAGACTAACAACAGTAATATATCAACATTGTATAACATTTGAATGTCCAGTAGATGTAAATATAACTGTAGGGGTCTGTTTGTTTGTGAGGTAAAATTTAACAAAGTTAAAATTAAATTTGAATAGAGATATTTTTTAATGAAAATTCTAAATGATGTAAAGTAAAGTTAGTTATTATGTTGGGGTATGTGAAGGATGTGATATAAAATTAGTTATTATGTTGGAATATGTGAGGGATGTGATATAAGTTAGTTATTATTTTAGTAATATGTGTAAGATGTGAAATAAAGTTAATTTTTAATATTAAATTTTATATGTGATGCGATATGCTTGATTAAAATTAAATCAGGTTAATTTTAATTGGGCAAACAAACAGGGCCTAGGTGATGCATGCTCTCAGCATTGCACAGATATCCTTGCTTCATTTTCATCTAATTGCATCATGCACTTTGGTGCAATGAGCCAATGAACCGATTAGACGATCTGGTTCACAGTTCAACTTCTAAATCGTTAACTGCATGTTCGACTAAATCTTACATCTTAATTCCCAATACACGAACTTAATAGACTTATGTGGATTATGTTTATTCATGTATATTCATTCAACTTCATGCTTGATTATATATAGTTGTTCACTATATATATATATGTTGAAATTTCTTAGTATTTGTATGCACATGATGTGACGATGGCGTAATTATTTCTACTTTGAATTATTTCTCAATTTTTTTTCTTATTTTGTATTATGCGTTATAGTTTTACAATTGATGTAATTGTTTTATTATATTTACAAATTAAATAACATCATTGTTGTTGAACCACTAATTCAACTGATTGGACCAATTGAATCTTAACCCGATGAAAAGAACAGCCCGGGTTTAACAACATCGCTTTGTGATATCTATACGATACACTACAAGGATAAAGGTCATTTAGTAAAAACAAAAATGTAATTCTCAGAATTGAAAAATATGTCAGCTAGAACAGTAAGTCAGTATCAATGACACCAAGCACCTTGTGAGTTCCTTTAGATTTAGCCCCGGGCTTGAAATTGTTGCCCTCAATAAACCTGCAACCAGTTCATTAATTGTTTCAATATTCCACCATTCAGCTAAAGCGAGGAATGAAGGCAACTACAAATATGCTAAGTTAGATACTACATAATCAAAATATTCATATTTGCATCCAAAACACTGAAAAAAGCTCTATAACAGATTGGACATTGATTTCTTCCAGTTATAAGATATTCGAAATTCTGTCACAAAATATTAATACACAAAAATGAGTATTATGGAGGTAAACAAGATGATTTGAAATTGTCCAATATGAACACATCCATATTTTCAGTGTCATATATGAAAATGAAATAATGAGTGAAATGTATGATATTAACTAAATTTCGCAAGTTGAATTAACCTGGATTGCAAAAACCGATTGTCATGCATGCTATTTATAATTTTTAAATGTTTTGGATGTAAACATAAGGATTTAAGTATCTAATATATAAATAAGACTTAATTCTGCATTAAATTTAATTCCATGTTATGTATGTAATTATACGAAAATGAAGGGACTAGTGAGCTTACATCTCCTTCAAAAAGGGATGTTTGTACAATCCGTCAGGGATTCTCCCTGTGAATGAGTTGTGGTCAAGATACCTGAGGCCATTAACAAAATTTAAACTTGATCAACGTGAAGATCCATTCAGCCAGTGAGGAAGAAGCTTGTGAATAAATTTCACTTACAAATAAGTTAATCTAGGAATCTCAACAAGCTTCGGGGTTACCGGCCCACTCATCTTATTAAAGGAAAGGTAGCTGGATATAGGAACAAATAGCATTCATTCTATTTCTCTAATGGAAATATGTAGAAAATACTTCAGATGTTCAATGTGAGTGGAAAATGCTTACAGGATTTCTATATTATTTAGATTGGCAAGTTGATCAGGTAGACCTCCACCAAACTGATTGTTGTTCAGGTACCTAAAAGTCATTTTTGGATTAGGCTTAAAAACTATAGAAGTAATGAACATATCCATGAGCAGACCAAGGATGAAGTGTCGCCAACTTACAAGTTGCGAAGAGAAGGAAAGCAGTCGCCATTGCGGATGAGGTCCCTTAGTGTACCAGTCAAGTGGTTGTTGCTGACATCACTAAAAGAAGTAGGACTTTTAGCACATCATTTTGGTAAAATGCTGGCCTTAATTAAGTATCCAGAAAGAAATGAATGAAGACTTTCATTGATCAACTAAAAACACACTTCCATGGAGATGTTTCAAGGGATGATTTTATTTTTGTAAAAAATATAAAATTATTCTTGATTTAAATTTTCAGAGCTAGAGTTTCAAATATAAGCCCCATTACCCCGTAGTTATTTCCAACATGAGATTGAGGAAACAAAAATTGTGTTGCACTAAAGCACATTGCAAAGCCAAATGAACATGTGTATGAGGGGCATGTAAAGGTAAACATATTCCTAAGTTATAACTTTCACAAGTTTAAATTTTTAAGTCAGAGAGACTTAATGGCTTTTATATATTTTTGTTGGATTATAAATGCATTAAATCACCTCAATTCCTACTCTTCCTAGATGTGGTTGACTGGATTATGACATCGTGAAGATCTACAACTTACAGGTGTCTCAGGTGTTTGAGATTTCCCAATTCTGGAGGAATTCTTCCAGTGAAGCGGTTCTCATGAAGATAGAGATAACGAAGCTCTGGTAAATTTGCAAGCTCCACAGGAATTTCCCCTTTAAAATTATTGAAACTCAGATACCTGCAGAAATATCTCTTAAACTACCAGGTTTCCAAATAATAGGAAAAAAAAAACTTAAAAGCAAGATCCATTTTTATCTCACAAATGAGTCAGTTTTTTAAGTTCACCAATTTCAGGTGGGAGTGAATCCTGTAGCTTGTTCCACCTTAAATTCCTGTTCAATGCCAAAGAACTCAAATTACAAGACTAAATGTCTAAAAGAAGGCTAATAAATTCTAATTGTCTCAACAGAAAAGGAGATGAACGTATCAATCATACTATATTTGCTGGATAAACGATCAATTATAAATAACAGCAAAAATGACATTAGCAAGATCTCCAGAATGAAAACAACAATCAAAGATAGAATAAAATTATATCTTTGAAACTACTTATTACAATAAGCCATCAAATCACGAAAGGCCAGAAACCCAATAATAACTAACCTAGGATTGACCATATTGAGATAGAAAAAATGAAAAATTTTGACACATGAGAAAATCATGGTAACCCAAACCACCCCTTCCCCCTAATCTCCCCAGCATAATGCGTAATATCATTCATGTTTATTAATTTACTTAACTATGCATGGCTGGAGCTTCCCCTTGGCATAGGATTGCCATTTGCTAGATGCAGATTGGGACGACTAATATAGCTGGCTGGCTGCTGAAGCAACGCCTGAGGTTTCCGTTATTGCAAGGTCTGGAGTGTTTTTATACATGCAATCAACCCTATTAGGAGAGGCTATTTCTTACCATGAGTCATTTTAGTTTTGGACCCATGAGTTTTTCACTTACAAATGGGCCATTTTACAGTTGCAAAGCAAAAAGGTCTCCACCATTATTGTGCTTACCGAGAGGTAACCCTTAAATAAAAGTTGGATAACTTTACTTGGTATGAAAATACAGTGACGCCTACCTTAGAGATAAGTCTACCATGCAAAATTGCAAATGCAAAATTGGAGTCTATAAAATAAGAGGAAAAATCAAGAAAATAGCAAACATACAATATCTTCAGGTGTTTCAGCCGTCCTATTTGTGAAGGAATTGGCCCGGTCAACTTGTTGTTATGAAGATCCCTGCAAAATTAAAGAACTCCATATTAATTAAAGTCTTTACTTGGTATCTAGTCCTCATTAGCCTAACACAAATAACTCCTGCCTTAAAAAACAGCTGAAGTTCAGTCTATCGTGTAAAGGTTGAGATAATGCTTGATAAATAGACTACATGCAAAATATATCTATGGTCTAAAAACGTAGTTGAAGTTCAATTACACGGAGGTTATCAGTGGAAAATAGGGTCATAGAGTTAACAGTGCTTTCTTTCAAATAGTGCAGGCCAAGAATGTACATTCAAGTCTAGTTACAAATATAATTCACTGAAGCACAACAGAAAATCAGCCTAACTTATAACTTCTTCACCAAACTACATCATAGATAAAAAAAAACTCTAATAAAGAAACCTTGGAGACTATTGGCACTTTTGACTAAATAGAGCTTCAAGCTATTCTTCCCATTTGTTCTTGGGTTGAACCATTAACCTCAACAGAAAGGATAACAAAACAATTGCTGAAAGTTCCCTATCAATCATCAAATACTAGGAATAATGATATGCCAAGAATAATTTTAACAGGATTCAATGACAATATACAAGGCCAGGTACATTTGCTATCCTTATACTATAAGTACAAAAAGCCAAGTTGAATGTCTTACAGTCTTGTCAGATCCAGCAGATTTGTGACTGCAGTTGGAAAAGGACCAACGATTGATACCGCATAAACTTCTCTGCAATCCAAGGGAAATCAAATCATGGGGCGGGATCAATGAAATTAGACTACTACAATTATAGATTAATCCAATGAGGGAATAGTAACATTCATAGTTCATACAAACTCCACAATATGTCTATTTACATATTGGTTAGGTTTATAGATACGCATTTCATGACAGACATAACACAGCTTCCAATCTAAAATAAAAGTCTAAACCCTTCCATGGCAAACGAACTGGAAGCTACATAATAGAGAGTGAGAAATTTTAGTTTGTTTATCGGTTAGCATCAAAACAAAAAACTTTTTGATATCACTCTTTTTGTGTGCTTATGATATCAGGTGTAAGTGTCACATTTAGGTCATGAACATTGTTAAGGTCAAATTATTGCATATATATACATATAAAATTATATGACCTTTTAATGCAAAATTAATATTAATTTATATAACTTAAGCATAATTCCGATCACATAAATTGAAAAGTTCACTTGTTATTAAAATTTTATGGCATTTTACTTTCATAAATATTTTGTTCTATGTTAGTATGCATGATGACATTTAATTTGAATTATAATCTACTCAAATATATCTTTATGAATATTTGTAGGTAACATAAACAAGCAATTTTGTATGGAAGATATAAGGTCATCAACATCAATTTTAAAGCAAAATTTTCAATTCCAAAAAATTGGTGGCTAATTTAATTTCAAGAAATTGTCAACCAAATCCAATTAAAGCTAAGGGAAATTGGAGCCAAATTAAAGAGGTTGTTGCATGGAAAATTGATACATTTATTATGAGAAAAATAAGAGAAAATGCTATATATATTTGATGCCTTGGAGAAAGGAAGGCTGCTGATGGGGCTCGGTGAAGGTAAGAGGGCAAAAAGCTTGATTCCAAATCCTTGGCCGGGCACCAATGGCTGCCATGCGTAACATTTAATCCATTTCTTTTCTTTCTTCAGTTTGCATCTAGTTCGTTTTGTTTCACTAAGTTGTAATTTTAATTTTAGGTTGTTCTAGACTTCTAGTGAACCTTAGCTTTAGTTTTCATTTTATTTCCAGCAAAAAAAACTTTCATTTTATAGCTCATCATTGGTTTTATCAAAGCTTTTTATATTCTAGTTTTTGTTTTTCTTCAATCACTTTTAAATTCGATAGTTTATTTCATGAGTTTATTTATTCACTACATATTATAAAAAAAACTGAAAATATTTGAAGTTTGAATTTCTTATGGCTTAGTTACTCTCGATTAACTTTTAAAAAGTCATTGTTTCCTTGTGCATCTTAATCAAATCATTCAAAAAAGATTACTTGCGTTTGGTTTGTTTCACTCCATCCACATGGATTCGACCTGTACTCACATTTGCTTTGTGCAATAGCACCGTGAACTTGCGGTTTAACTAGCTTTCATATCAACAAATATACAAATAAACAAATAAAATACTATTTAAACAAAAATCAACATGATTTCCAAAATATTGAATATCTTAAAAAAATAAACAATGATCAATACCATGACAGGACCTAATCCTATGGACTTGCCCCGGTTATACTAATATTCAATTGCTTAACTTTAGAATGCGTAGTAATTCCCAGAAATTTAAGTAATAGACTAAAGCTATCAAGCTGATTTTGATATCTTAATTTGATTTATTGCTTCAGTGAGATAACTATACTAATAGCCAAAATATATAAAAGGAAAATGCTATGTAGCCCAAAAGAATTCTAGGACATTTCCTGTCATCTACTTGGGCTATGTAGCATTGTTCTATATAAAAGGCCAAACATCCTCATCCAGCATCCTTGACACAAGCATGAAGAATGAAGAGGATGATATAGATGCATATATAGAAAAAGCTGCCCCCTTACAATTCTGTAACGACCCTGTAATCTCCTTGCTGCGAACATGTTACCCCTGACCATGGGGGCAAGTCACCATCTCCACATGGATCTTCTCCAACCCATGCATACACAACCCTCCACCCAAGGGAAGCCTTGATTTCATTCAGAGCTTTAACTGAAACCAACAAATCCATTTCCAAAACAATAAGATGAATATGTGGAACACAATCTGAAAGCATGAAATGCATTAAATATCCAGTTCAAAGTAACTGGCATAGTATAAAGCATACCACTAAAATTCAAGAAATCTCATTAAAAGACTCGATATATGGACAATTCAGAAACAGAACCAGCACGCCGATGATGTCAATAGTAAAGAATAGAGGCAAGACGGAAGAGGGAAGATGACAAGCTTTCTACTACTTAGATTATAGGGTTTAATTCTCAGAATTCATCTTTTCTAGTCAAAAGAGGCTGTTTTCTGAGCTTGGAATAATTTTGGCCTCATCCACACCTTATACCCTACACTGAATCGCCCAAACCTCAGCATCAAAGCCTGGAATCTAACACTTGGGGGCAGCTAACATCATCATCAGTGCCAAAAAATGCAAGGTTCAGAAACAAAATTAAAAGCCGCCAAGATTAGACAGGAACGAAGCAAAAAATCACGTCTCACAAGAAAACAATATCCCCCAGCAGATCAACAAGGCTTATGTAATAGAGGGAGAATACGATCCGTAAGAAGAAATGTGTGTGCGTGCGTGCGTGTGTGTGTGTGTGTGTGTGTGTGTGTGTGTGTGAGAGAGAGAGAGAGAGAGAGAGATCTACCGTCTCTCTTTACGGTCTTGCTCCGGCCGACACCGAGGAGGAGAAGAAAGCAGCAGATCACGGCTAATGCCGCCGACCTCCCCATCGAAAGCAGCAGTTAGAGCGAAACTCTTCTTCTCGCCAGACATTGATTTGGATCATTTTTCTTAAAAATTTTTACGTAAATGCCATTCAAATTTTTATATATTACATGTACATAATTTTTTCACAAAAGTTAATTATTTCAAAGTATAACTTTTACAAATTATATATATAATATTATATTAAAAATTTAGATAACACAAATATACTTTTTATTTAGTTGATTATAAAGATGTTAAAATTTTCATTTTAAATTATTTAATCATAAATGCATACAAAAAAGCAATAAATTATTTGAATATATCAAAGCTTAAAAATAAAAAAGTAAATTACATGTAAAATATCACACAAATTTATAAATTTAATATCTAATTAATAAATTTAATATAATATATATTAAAATGATCGCCTCTCTTTCTCATCTCTCATGAGCAGTTGCCAGCAGAATTGTCGCAAATTTACAAGATTGTATGCGACCGACCATGCACATATCTCATAGTAAGGGAGGCCAACACATGGCTAGTTCTCTCGCAACCCTCACGAGCGGCTATGCGGTCTTTCATTGCCGCTACGCATCCCCTCGCAAGGACAGTGCAGGGCCAACTCTCCCGCGGCTCTCTCGGGAGGTTACTTGGCCGCCTATAGGGGTGTACGTTCTGTCAGTTTTGTTAACCAATTGAAAAAAACTATCGGATTCAATTTTAAAATTTAAAAAATCAAATTAACCAAATAAGATTATAAATCGAAAATCAAACTAACCAAATAAAGTTTATTCAGTCCAGTTTAGCTCAATTAAAGCCATAATTTTTTTTATTTAATTAGTTATCTCTAAACACTCAAAGATCTTAAAATAATATAATACATTAATATAAGATTTTACAACCACAAAGACTAAAAATATAATAAGTATTATAACTTTAATAAAAAATTAATGAATAATTTCTATAATTTCAAGTACATTATCACATATGCGATATTTAACTAAAAAATTTTATTTATCAAACTATTAATCAAACCGATTTGTTCTAAACCAAATTAAATCGATTAAATATAATCGGTTTAGTTTAGTTTTTCAATTTGAACCATTTAATGCATACCTCTAGCTTCCTGCATGTGACAGCGTAGTTCAAGAAGAGACAGAAAAATAATTGTGATATTTTATAAAATTTTAATATTAAAAAATTAAAAATAAATCTGTTTGATATATTATATTTGAATTTAAATATTAAATTTTTAAAATCATAAAATTTCATAATATTATATCAAAAATTTAGAAACTTAAATATAATTTATCTAAAATAAAAGATTTGGTTAGTGGGGAGCTTGGGGTTCACCTCAACACTTGCTATACTGCTCAGGTGTTCGCATGAAAATTGGGAGGTGCTTTACAAGCAAACTTGATTCTACAGGAGACTCGATGGGGGATGCTTTCGTCTACTTCACTTTCTTCCAAGTTGAGCCGCAGTTCTCCAACTGTAGGGACTTACAAAGTGTGAGAGCATCACAAAGGTCTGTTGTCAACGCTTCTTACCTTCCCCATTAACAGGCTTCCCCACTGTAGTAAAGCCCAACTGTGCCCTAACTCCACAATCTCCGTGCAGATCTCTTAAATCTCCGAGTCTGTCATAGCTTTCCATTTTTCTATCGACAAACAAGTACCTGTATGCTAATTGCTTTGTGGCTGCTTCAATTTGTTTTCTTCTTAGAATACAGATTTTCTTTTCAGACTTGCGACATATCTAAGAGCCACCTTCCTTCTTCTTCCGCCCTGCTGCACCTCTAGGGTAGTGTGATAGGACCAGAGAGGCCTACCCATTATCGACTACCATGAATACATTTTACATTCTTCCTCTTATCGACCATCTTCATATCTTGCACTCAATCACCGTCTTCCACCTCCACCAAAGCTCTCATTTTCTTTTAGTCTGTTGGTGACTTCTGCATTGTCAAACATATTCTTTTTTTTCTTTTATAATAAATAGAAAATTGCAGTTTTTTTAAACTTTTGTTTTCGTATGTAATTTAAGATTTATATGATGGTCGGGCGCAATTTCTCGAAATTTGGTAGATAGGATCATCGACTGCTCTGCAAAGCTGGTAAGACTGGCGAGAGCTCGTCGCTGCCTGCGTCCTCTCCGGCGGAGCCAAAGTCTTCTGTCTCCTCTTTCTTCTCCTAATCCTAAGAGATTTTTCAGGAGACTGAGCTAAGCCTGCTTCATCTTGAAAGATTTCCCCTCTCCATCGAAGCGATGATTTTTCGGAGCGGGCTAGTTCTCTTGCGCTTTTGGTTGATCGGATGTATTTTATAGTGTTTTGATTAAACTGTAACAATTTTGGTGGTCGATTTTTTCCGGACAAGTTTGAAGAGTATGGAAAAGTTAGGGTTTCATATTTTTTCGGTGATTGTCGATGAAATATTTTAATACTTATTCTCATTTAAAAGACACTATCGAGGGACAGATCTTAGATGGGGATGTAGCTCAGATGGTAGAGCTCCCTCTTAGCATGCGAGAGGTACGGGGATCGATACCCCGCATCTCCAAAAGTTTTGCTGCAATATTTTTGGTCCCCAGCTGCCACATGTCAACAGCAACAATCAAGCCTGCATAAAAATTGGTAATGTTTAATTCTAGTTTTGTTTTTTTTGGAAGATAATGTTTAATTCTAATAAGGCTGTTTATTTGGCTCGAAAATTGAAAATTGGGTTGAATTTTAGAACGATTGAAATAGGGTCGATCCAAGAGTTCCAACTAGCAGGCTATTTTTTTGGCTCGTGATTTCTATCAATCCAATGTTGAGTCGACATAAAATCAAATCAATTTGAAAAATAAAAATATTATTTATAAATATTTATATGTATAATTTATTTCAGTATATAGTTTTTTCACAATATTCTAATGAATGGAGACATTAGGCCCTGTTTGGCGCAAGGATTAAAATAGTACTAATTTAAAAATAATAATAATAAATAAATAAATTTTTATTACATTCTACATAAATTATAATATAAAAAATATTATTTTATTTTACATACTCAATTATTTTCAATAAAACTATTAACTTAATTTTACATCTAAGATTAAAATATTCGAGCATTTTGGTTTAAGATGTGAAATAAAGTTTATAGTGTTATTAAAAATAATTGAGCATGTGAAATAAAATAATATTTTTTATT
This sequence comes from Apostasia shenzhenica, assembly GCA_002786265.1. Lineage (NCBI taxonomy): Eukaryota > Viridiplantae > Streptophyta > Magnoliopsida > Asparagales > Orchidaceae > Apostasia > Apostasia shenzhenica. The sequence goes on along the minus strand of KZ452037.1, from coordinate 4,178,227 downwards.
AAAATTTATGTAAAATATAATAAATATTTATTAATTTATTATTATTATTATTTTCTAAATTAGTATCATTTTGGTCCTCGTGTCAAACAAGGATAAAGAGTTTTCTTCAAGGCTTTTAATTCAAATCCCGTTGATTGTGGATTAACCTTTTTTTATCTCTATTTCTATCTATTAGATCAAGATGAATATCATAATTTATATTGGATAAGACTTGTATACCTAAGATTTGAACTGTAAGATCAAAAATTAATCGACAATTGGATCAATGTTGGCTTGAATTGAGCTTGAATAGATAATAAACGAGTTTGGATTAGCATGGATCAAGATTGGATCGAACCCTCATTCCTATTTTAGATCGGATCAAAACCAAATCGAAAGCTTTCAATTTAATCTTGAGTCGAGGTCTGATTGGCTCGAAATCAAATCTTTAACAGTGGAGAAGTTCATACTTACATAAATTTGAAATGGCATTAGCATGAATAATACTGCCATAATGATAATGAATCTTGGATATAATGTGGGCAGATTGTTAGGGTCAAATCGTAATATCTCAAGGCAATTTTGTAGGAGGCAATTGAGAAACTAATAGGAAGAATAATTATTACAAAATATTGTGATGTTATGTCATATTATTAGAAGAAATTAATTGTTTGGTTTGATTACATATTTGAATAACATTATTAAAAATTATAAGATTGTCATTCTAATATAATTTTTGAATATCAATAAAAATTGATTGAGTGATATCTAGATGTTATACTAATTGTGTTGAAGAGAGGTGATGTTGGATTGATTTTCTATTATCATTTTATAAATGATCATATTAAACCAAATAAATAACTATTTAATGATAACATATACATCTAGATAATACTGACATTTAAATATTGAACCAAATGACCCTTTAATTTGTTTAACACTCACATTCAAACACTAAATATTTCTTATTTCTGCACTGTATGAATGATGAAATTCACCTTACTTTTTAAGTTATTAGTCCTTCAAGTGGGTAATAAATTAATTACAAGAGTAGCTCAGTGGGGAAAGCGTTAGAAGATCTAAGGTCCTGTTTGATTGGAGTATGCTTTAAAAAAAATTATAAATTTTTTTTTAGTTAGAATTAATTTAATGTTATGATATGAAATAATGTAATTTTATTATCGAGGATCGTATTGGATGTAAATTTTTTTTTTAATTGAAGTATGTGTAGGATGTGAAATAAAGTTAATCTTTAAGGTTAAAATTTATATAAGATATGAAATAGATTTGATTTTTAAAATAATTATAAAATATTGATTAAAGTGTTTTTGGAGTAGTTTGAGATTTTTTGGGCCCCAACCAAATGAAGCCAGGATTGGATGTTCGATCCACACTCACCACAATGATATTTTTGCCATTGTATTTTCTTAGAATTTAGTTATATGCTTGGTTTAGAAATTAAATTCCTTAAATTTCATACAACTTTGTTTTAATCTCAACAAGCCATCTAAATTTTTGGCTTTTTAGGTAAATATTGAAGGATACATGATCAACAAAATTTAATTTTTGCAGCTGAATAAAAGGTTAAGCAAAGGAGTATGGTTTTTAAGAGGACATACATATGATTAGGAGAGTAAATTGAGGTATTTGGGAGACTCTTTGAGACCGTTCTCACTACAAGACCTTCCTTGAGGATCTTACCCTAGGAAACCTTTCTTGGGAAAGGAAAAAACTTCTCTGATATGTGAAATCCGCCCTCTTAGTTATCATAGTGTATGGTAACTAGTTTACAATGCATTTCACCTATAATTTCTGTCATATTTTAATAAAATATTTAATCTTATGGACATAAGAAGATCTCTCTAAGGGGGCGTTTGGTTCAGTGTTATCTCAATATCAATGTTATTTAGATGTCATGTTATCTAAATGTCATTGTTATTCATCAATAGACATTTGTTTGGTTCAATGTTATGATATTAGAAAATATCAATGCTATCTAAATTATTTTTGTTTAGTTGGAAGTTATTGGCATTATAATGACAAATTGATGGTGTTATCTTGAGATGTCGCCCAATTTGGAGTGACATCTAAGATGTCATCATGTAATGGCATTTTTGTAATTAATTATAATGTTATTTAAAGATGTCATTAAACCAAACAATTAATTTCTAAAGATAACATAACATAACATTGAGATAACACTGAACCAAACGCCCCCTAAACCATGTTAAACCTCTATGCATCTTCTTCTATTTTACTCTATTTTTTCTTGCTCTTTACTCGATTTACTTTTCTAGGCGGCTTGCCATTACAGACTGAATCTTCTCTGAGGGATCCAAGTCCCTCTCTTAGATCAAACACCTTTCGTCAACAATTCATATTAGCAGCCTTCTCTCTCTCTCTCTCTCTCTTTATCCTTCTATGTTTGTCTGTGTGTTTTAATCTCCAACATATCATCTTTTCTCAACATTTTGTCTATCAATATATGTATTTTACAAAAATTATACTTATAAAAGGTCGGCATCATATAGAGAATTCACACCATAGAGTAATTGAATAACCCACTCAAAAACAGGTTTAACTGAAATCTAGACTTAAATTTACTGTAGGCCAAAAATTGCACAAGCTCATGCAGGCATTAATGGCATTTGATGCTCTCACACCAAAAGCTGTGCATTCAGTGCCATCTGCCTCCTTCCATTAAATGAACTCATGAGCTTCTCTTGTGTTCTCAACGTCCACAATTCAAAAATGCTGCATGAAGGCTTGTCAAGAATATACACAGACTCTCTAACTCTGTCCCAAACTAGAAATAGAAGTTTAAGGTTGGTAGATCAAATTACTGTTTAGGCTGGTTTTAGTTGAAAATGTTTGATATCTTGTATTAAACAGGCTAGCTTTGATAACTCAAATATCACCTATTTACCCATTTTAGAAGAAATTCTGATGTAACTGAGTTCATATTTATAGCTTCAAGTATGCATCAAAGAAAAGACAGATAATCAAAAACAGATATATTTCTTGTTGATCTTGCTACATACATATTATGTTCCTATCCACGCTCTTATGCATCAAAAGCAAACTAAATGAAAAGAAAAAAAAAATTTAAGGAATGCTAGGAAGCTATAACTGAGCATAATCATGTCGTATCATCAGTTGTGCAGTGGATCGGGACCTGAGGGCACAACCCTGTACTCCACCTCATACCTGTCACCCTCCTCCATCGGAGGTGGCTGCGGCGGCGGCTGCAAATGCGGAGTGGGCAAGCGGCGGAAGACGAGAGAATTCTCTCCGTGATGAGTCACTTTGATGAAGGCGGCCGAGGAAACCGATGATAGAAGGATGATTAGCATGAAAATAAGAGAAGGGATGAATGCAGTAGTGATGGAAGAAGAATGAGATCTCCTCATGTGCTTGAGATTTGGTAGGAACTCCATTAGGGGAGAAGTTAAAAGAGTTGGCTCTCAAAGGTTAGTAAGAGGCCAAGGTTCTCCTTTCTTTTGCATTTGATGAGGAACACTTTAAAGAGGAGCTTTTAATGAGTTCATATTGCGCCCAGGTTTTCTACAAGAAAATGAGTTTAATAGAAATTAAAGATATGCTGATGTTGAGCCAACAAAATAAAAATTAACTGATTTGAAATCAATTTTTAAGTGATTTTGGTGTAACAGACATGGAGTTATTTTGTTTGATCATATTGTATTTTTCATTGTTCATTCATGTTTATAGATTGGTAAGTTTGTATGCTTCTTATATATGGATAAAATGAAAAGATTGATTGTAGATTCATGTTTATTTGCCTCTAAAGCCAAGCCTGTGTTTTTTAAGCATTAAAGGCCTATTTGTTTGATAGGTTAAAACTAACTCAATTTAATTTTAAACAGATATATTACATCACATATAAAATTTAATATTAAAAATTAACTATATTTTACATCATATATATAATTCAAAATAAAAAATTGACTTTATTTTATAACTTACACACATACCAAAATAATAATTAACTTATATCACACTTTTCACATATTTTAATATAATAATTAATTTTATTTCACATCATTCATAATTTTTAATAAAAAATATATTTATTAAAGTTGGCAAGAATTCGATATGTATTGGAATAAGTTGTTAGATGAAAGAGCATTACATGATCATGAATGGCTCACTGAATTGCATAAATTTAGATATAAGTAGTCCATAGTATTTAATAAAGATGTCTTAAATTTGGGTGTACTATCAACTCAACAAAGCGAGAGTACGAACAATGTATGTCATGGCATTTTTAAGGCAACAAGCACTATAATAGACTGTTATCTTGGAGTGGAGAAAGCTTTCAAGTGGGGGCATCAAGAAGCAGATGAAGAATATAAATATAGACAGTATTCTATTACGCCCACAGTTAACCATTCTCCACTTCTCAGGCAAGCGCTAAAGAAATTCACTTACAAAATATACAAAATTTTTAAGAAATGCTTGATTAACGATGCTTGTGGGTTATATGCACAAGAGTTTCATAGGGCTGGTGAAGATGTTAAATGTAAAGTGGGCAAATATAATGAAAAAGAGGAAGTATTTGAAGTACAATATGATATAAAGCACGATTGTGTGAACTATACATGTAAGAAATTTGAGATTTAGAATAACAAGTGTGCATGCATTACAGATTGTGACAAATTTGAATGTTACAATTTTGCCTGATTATTATTTTTTGAAGCGTTGGTTTAAAGATACATAATAACTAAAAGATTATTATTCCTCCTCACAATTTGCATCGAATAAGCAGTTGACATAGAACCCTTTTTGCAACCAATGGCTAACCAGATTATATTGAAAGCTGATCATTCTGATAAATCGAGAAACTTCTTATTGCTAAAGCTAAAAGAATTTGAAGTTGATATTGATTCAATTTGCAATACAATTATAGTATTAGCAAATCACAAGTTTGAAGCACCAAATGATTTTGTTTCCCTATCAAAGATCCATCCTAAAAAAAACCCAAATGGATATCAAATGTACGACTTACGGCCTATTGGGAGAAAAAAATAAAAAAATAATATATATTACTGATCAACTTTATTTTTTATGTGAATGAAGTATGTAAAATTAGCAAGCTTGTAATATTTTTTTGTGCAACGAAGAAAATCACTAAAAGAATACAATCCAAAATTTTGACGCTTACTTACTGGTGATCATATCTCTTTACTATGTTTTGCTGTAAAAAACTATAATTTACATTATTCATATATTTTAAAATAAATATTTTATTTTATTTTATATTTTATATATTTTAAAATAAAAAATTAATTTTATTTGATACTCTGTATATATATATAATAATAATAATAATAATAATAATAATAATAATTAATTTATATTATTTCATTTATCTTAATCATAAATAATTTTATTTTATATTTACATAATTTTTAATATTTATATATCATCATTAAAATTAAAATTTAACTTTTGCAAACAAGGGGATCTGAGCCGTGAGTTTTTTGATTTTTTTTTTAACTTTATCTGAGCCGTGATTTAGATGAACGGTGAATGCAGGGATGATCAATCGAACGGTTCAGATCGAATCATACGGAAGGGCTTATCCGTCCATAGGACGGAAATCGCGCACGATAATGAACTCGGCCTACGGGACGTTCTCGCTCTCGTTCTAGAAGGTTGAAGCGGCATTTGGATTTAGAGTTAGAGAGAGAGAAGGAAGGGGGAAATTCGAGGGCTTTCGCTGTTCATATCTCCGTGTTTGATTTTCCTCCGGCGCAGCGCTTAGGTTCCTGTCGGGAAGTTTCGATTATTGTGCCGAAGCAGTTTGTCGGTGAGTTTCCGGCCGCCTCTGTTGCACCCCGATCCGATTATGATGTGTTTTTGATGTTTCTTTTATTTTATTTGAGCTGAATCGCGAAGCTTTTTGATGTTTGTGAGTGACGGGATGGGGATCCTAGGGCTTAATTCAGCTGATTGGTCATCAGGGATTCGGGCAAATTTGGTATTTTTGCTCTTTTCTTTTTCTAGTTTCGTGGAGTAATGGTAAAAGTACGGCTGAGGGTTGCTAAGGTTTAGAGTAGAGATGATCTAATTGCTCTAATCAGGAATATGAAACGAGATGATCTAGTCTTTGGGAGTAGGATTTAGTTACGAGCGTGCAATAGTTTTGTATTAATTGGTAAAGAACTCAGCTTCTTTTCGACAAATTAGAAGCAATCTAATGTGGCCGCATCAAATCAATCAGTTGAACTAGAAGATAATGAAACTTGGCCACTCCCATAATCCAAGACATTTTATGTTGTTCAGTTCTTCATTGCTTATGGTAATTTGCTAAAACAGCTGCATATGTACTGGTGTGTTTTATCGCTTCTATCTTGCACAATCGAGAAAACTTAAAAAAAAAAAAAAGGAGCTCTGAAATGTAGTCATGCATGTAAAAGTCATCATAATTGTATAAAACTTTGTCAAAGAACTGCTACAATTCACTTTATTCTTGTTCCTGCATAAAGCAAACAAGTAAATTTCGTTAGCATACTTTAATTTTTGTTTGCTCTATTTGATCTTTCAGTCAGTTTGATGCCAATCTGTATGTTGGACAATTTATTAATTTCATAAGAAGAGATGACAATGTGTAGTCGGACATCATCACCTAAGATACCTATTCCAGAATCAGCTAGCCCTAGAGAAGCCACTTCTGTTACTTCCAACATGGAATCATACCAGACTCCTGTACCCCAAAGTGATAACTTACTCCATGGCCCAGTTTCTATCCTTTGGGATATCGAAAACTGTCCAGTTCCTAGTGATGTACGGCCTGAAGATGTTGCTGGTAACATTCGCATGGCTCTAAGAGTGCATCCTTTGATAAAAGGAGCTGTAACGTTGTTTTCTGCATATGGGGACTTTAATGCCTTCCCCCGCCGACTACGAGAGGGCTGCCAAAGGACGGGTGTAAAGCTTGTGGACGTGCCGAATGGTAGAAAAGATGCTGCGGATAAGGCTATCTTGGTTGATATGTTCTTATTTGCCCTAGACAATCGGCCACCATCTTCTATTGTGCTCATATCAGGGGATGTCGATTTCGCTCCTGCTTTACATATTTTGGGCCAACGTGGATACACTGTGATCCTTGTCATCCCTTCTGGTGTGGGTGTCTCCTATGCCCTTAGCAATGCTGGCCGATTCGTGTGGGACTGGCCTAGCATTGCACGTGGAGAAGGTTTTGTGCCACCGAGGAACCACAATTTTTGTGAATACTCTGAAGCTCTCTACGAAGATGAAGCCATTGTATATAAAGGAAATGAATGCAATTACTACAGTATTGCCAGCATATCTAGGGAGTCGCCTGGGGCTTTCCTTTGCTCAAAGTTTCAGTCTCTACCTTCTGGGATAGGTGAATCTCCATCAGGGGATCAGAGCTGTGCACGAGAGTGTTGGGTACAGCCTGGAGATATTCAAGGATTGAAGGGACAGCTAGTGAGACTTGTGGAGATGTCCGGCGGTAGCTTACCTCTTGTTCGTGTACCGTCCGAGTATCTGAAGAGCTACGGAAGACCACTCTACATGTCAGAATATGGTGTTTTCAAGTTGGTGCACCTTGTCAGCAAAATGGCTGATGCCTTTGTTTTGGTAGGGAAAGGGCCTAGAAAGCTAATCTGCCTTCGGAATCCAGATAGGCATGTGAAAAAGTTTGAGAATACACCGGTAATCTTGAAGAGGGGTAACAATGGAAAGTGCGCAATAGGAGAAATAACTGATGTCAGAACCGAACCTAACGTGGGAAGCTCCTCGGATGACTCCGGCGATGAGGAAAGGAATGGTGATCCTGCATGTGAACTTGATGATCATCTCGAGGGTTTCAGGCAGGAAATGCAAGAGCTTTTGGTGTGCTACTCCTGTCCAGTACCCGTACACAACTTTGAGTCTCTATACAAGCAGCGTTACAAGAAAGCTATAGACTACCAGAGCTTCGGGGCAGAAGGGCTGGAAGAGCTGGTTGAGAAAGTTAGAGATGTTGTGGACCTGTGTGAGGATCGAGCAAGCAAATTGAAATTCCTCGTCTCCAACCTTTTATGAATATTCAGAAGCCTTTGGGTTGATTAATTCTTCTACATTAAGGTTTGGAGTTGTCTGGCTTTTCTTTTTCTTGTTGATTTATGGATCTTTATTGTTCTTGAAGCAAACAACAACAAAAAAAAAAAAACCTTTGAACCACTTACCACTTATATCATATATGAGAAAGATTAGTAGAATGAACTTGCAGATGATTATGCTCATCAGTAGCATCTCTAAATTATTCGGACTTGTGATTTCTTTAGTCGCTGAGTGCTTCCATTTCTTAAGAAGAAGATGATGAGGAACAGATGGCCATCATTCTACTCGGGATGCTGAAAAAAATGCATGCTGCTGACTGATTGAGAAACTGCTGCTTACTGAAAAATTCTGTTCTGCATCAGATATTCTCAAAACCTTCATCCTCAACTCCAGGCAAGTTTGGATCAAACAAATTTAGCACAGTATCTTTTTTTTTTTTTTTTTAAGAAGCCTCAGTTTAGGCTCAACTTATTTAGTTCACTCAAAAATCAAATTAACTGTGAAATGGGAAATGTGACATCAATTAGAGCATTAGTTGATTTAGGAGCTCGTGCCAAATCTTTTCCTAGTTGTCTACATGCAATTTGAAGCTGAAAATTTTGAATTGAAACCTTCCATAGTTAAGAATGGCAAAGGTGACTCGGTCCCAACTCGTGTAGCTACGTGTTGGAAAGTATGTATAGATTATAGAAAACTCAATGCAACCACCAGAAAAGACCATTTTCTTTAGCCATTTGTTGATCAAATTTTAGAAAAATTCGGTGATATTTTTATTTCATAAATGGTTGTTTTGGTTACAGTCAAATTCTTTTTTATCTTAAAGATTGAGAGAAAACAATGTCTATTTTCCTATATGGAACTTTTGTTTTTCGTAGAATGCCTTTTAGATTGTGTGGTTTTTTAAAGATGTATGATATCTATATTTGTTAACAAGGCTGATAATTATTTGAAAATTGATATAGATGATTTTTCTATTTTCATATTTGGTGATTGTTTGCATGATTAATGCACTCAGATGCACTTTAACTTGGACGAGAAAAATTTGAGTTCGAATAAATCTTAAGCTCGCCTTGTGTTTTAACAACTTAACATGGACTACATCATCACTATAATTTGTAAATTGCCTTGAAATTATTTTTGTTTCTCGTGATAATGCCTTGGATTTCTAGTCACAAGTCGGGACTCACTGAGATTACCACAGGCCACTCGATATTGGAAACTGAAAAGGTAAATTGCATACGGCCCATGAGGTTGGAAAGGCGTTACAAATTAATTATAATTTTTTAAAATTTTCAATTTGGATCTTTGAGGTTCTAAATTTTTAATAGTTTTGATCTCAATTAAAATTTAATTGTTAATTTTTTACAAATATATTATAAGATTATTTTAATTTATTAATTTTATAATTGTTTAAAATATAATTGTAAAATATTAGTATTTATATTTTTACTGCACAGAAAGAAAGACGAAAGAAATTAAATTTTAGATTTTTATTAAATTTTTAAAAGTAATAAAAATAGAAAAATATAATGATATTTTAAAATATATAAATGATTCAATTTATAAAAAAAATATTATATTTTTAATAAAAAATAATAAAAATGATGATATTTTGAAGAAAGGATCAAAATTATAGTATTTTTATAACTTCAAAATTTTAAATAATTTTTTTTAAACATTAAAATTAATTTGTAATGTCTTTCTAACCTAGGATGCAATAACACCCTTGTTGGCTGATCAATGCCGAATAGAATAATTGCTCCTATGAAACAGCATTAAGCTCTTTTCTCTTCTTGTTCGGCATATTATTTTAGTTTAATATAAATTTTAATTATAAAAATTAATTTTATTTTATATATAAATATCAAAATTAATTTTATTTTATATCTTATCTATTTTTAATATTAAAATATATTTTATTACTATTAAATTTAAAAAATAACATATATTTAATTTTTTAACCTTAAAAAAAAATTCGAACAAGACGAAACCTAAAAAGGCTAAAATGAGCTATCATGTCCCATGGCTTCTGTTGGATTAGCTCCCTTTTCAGTAGAAATTATTGAATTCAAATATTCCATCATATCAATAGCTGGAGACAATACGATTAACACATAACATTTCAAAAAATTTACGCCAACTTGAAATATCACAGCAAAAATTCTGGTACATTTTAAAAAACAAAAATTATATTAAAAGGAGAAAAAAAAAATAGCTTGAATGAAACGATAGTTTAAGGATGTCTCGCATCAACACTTTTAAACAGCCCTACATGGGAACAAAGGGATAGATAGCAACGCCGAAAATTGTATAATAACCAGTTGAATTTCTGAATGAGGAAATAAATAATATTTTATTGTGCAGATGGCCGTAAAGTATAATGAACTATTCAAAATGCCAAAAATTACATGTGAAAATTACAAAAAAAAAAAAAAAAAAGGCCATGAAAGTAATGGATACAGCGATTACAGAGCTAATCCTATTCTCCCAAGTGAATGCAGAGCAGCAGAACTAAATGGCCTCAAAGCAGTAACCAACAGCTCAGAGGGGCTGCTACAAGAACTCCATGAATCATTCTGCATTTCTCTTCCCAAATCCCTTGCCTAACACCTCCTCAATTACGTTACAAGTTGGAAGAAATTCAATACCTTTATCGGTTGATCCAATAAGGTTGAATTCCCATGGTTTCGAACCGAGATGGCCGTTCATATAATCGTCCTCAGTCGTTCCAATGAAAACATCATTTCTACATGTAGCGTGACAATCCTCAAGTTCCCCCTCCACTAGGTGCGCTGGCCCGTGCACATCGTCTGCATGTCCGTGGCACAAACTGGAACCATTTTGGTGATCCTCATAGGATGTACAGGAGTCATCTTGAGCATCATGAACATCATCAGCACCTTCCACAGTAGGCACTAATAATTCGTATCTTCTGCACCCACTAAAACCACAGCAGAACTCTTCGTCCTCCTCTGTTCCAATGAGATGATCCTCATGCTCTTCTTCATCATCAACATCTTCAAGGACATCCACTTCCTCGGCAGAATTGTCTCGGATAGGGAAATATTCCCCAACCGGCGACTCCACCGCCGAATCCTCTTCTTCTTCATCTTCCTCTGAAGCAGCGAATTCCTCATCACTGCTCTCTTGCCACTCATCATTGTCACTGTCCACATTCAGAGGATCAAATCGATTCTGATCAGCCCTCTTCCTGAGCATGAACACATTGAAATAGTAGCTAACCAACTCTTTAAACTCACGGTCTGGAAAAACCAGAGAGAGCACAGTCCAGAAGTTCCTGCCTAATGATGAAGGATTGGAGAACACAGCTTCATTGAACAAATTCTTCTCCTCTTCGGTCCATCTTTGAGCAACGACTTCACCCATTTCGCAAAATCCTAGTTGCATGAATTTCTCCTGCCCCAGTTCTCTGTTAAGGTTTTCTCTAGCTTCACTTACATGTTGTCTCACACATCTGATAGATCCTTTATCTTTGCAGTCACAATTAATTTTCAAGGAACAGCTTCGAGCCTCCATAGGCATGACACATGTTCCAAGCCACTTACTCGATTCATCAATCTCGAAGTCAGCTGGTGATGTTCCATAGCTCTGAGCTTTATAAATTAACTTCTTAGAATCACAAAGCATGCAATCTGGAATATCTGCTTGGTGATCTGGTCCAATAGAGACATGTCTACGCTGGGACTGCTCCAAAAATGGGCTATATAAATCTTCAATCAGGTCCAACCCAATAGTTTGGCGTACATCAACAGGCTGAACTAAACTCATATTCATGTCATTTGAATTGCATGTCAAAATACCCACAGCCAGACCTTTATCATTGTCATCAAGACAATCTACCACCCTTCCCCCCTCAGGCTCCTCTAAAAACAAAGTAATGGTTCATTTTAATTTCCGATTATACCACATATGGGAAATAAGTAACAGTCTTAGATTTACTGTCAAATATTTGGGCATTCAAGAAAGTACCTGAATAAGTTTTCTCATCGCAGTTATTGCTAACACGAGAAACTCCAAAAAATTGGTCCAGTTTCTGCGCTTGATCAAATTGTCTTGCACGCTTATTTACAGCCTCAACATCCACGTAGCTATAAGGTCGTTTACCAGTATCTGACATCTGTGTTCCACTGGTAGTTTCTGTGGCTCGAGAAGTGTTGAGGGAAATTTCAAGCACACTAGCAGTGCTACCGCTGGAAGGAAAAGAAGCGGCTTCATAAGCTGTCCTCTTCATAGACTCCATGACTCCAACAACCAGGGGAACATGATTTCCCTTGAATTCAACTCCGACATCTTGTTTGTCGTGAAAATCCTCCATTTCTCTGTCTTCACATTAAAAAAAGAAAAATCAGTCCACTAATTCGGAAAATACACCTTTACATACTTTATGATCAGCAAACATCGTCTTGAATAGAGAAAGTTCTCCGGAGAGTCCAAAATTACCAGCACATTCCAGTGGCCTAACGCAATCACAAGCCAGCTGGTATGAATCACCAGAAGCACAAGGCTGCTTATTATACATCTTTCACCTGAGAGACAAATGAAAACAGAGGTGTCACATAGTGTGACAAAATCTACCATGGTAAAATTCTTTACACTGAAATGTGATAAAACTATGTGCATATATGGCGCGCTAAAAACTCATCTAGAGCCAAGAAGAAATTGGAAAATATAAGGAAATTCCACCATTCTACATCATTAAAAAAAAGGATTATCAAAATCCGTCTGAGGATTCAAATACAGTTTGCTTGTAATAAAAGACAGCATTTCATTTTTGAAAGATTTTAGAAAGACAGAAGGATATACATATCTAGCACAGCCAACTCTTAAATAGTGCTACAAAATTGAGGGTTTTTGAAAACTGAGGAACCAAAATGCTGTGGTGCTTCCAATCGAGAAACAGAGTCCTTAAAATATACTGCTTAAAAAATATTAGAATGTTGTGTTTGAATTGGGAGTTTATCAAAATCCAAGGATTAACGAGCAAGAAGCCTCAAAGCTAAGGACCCAAGCACTTCTTACTGAAAAAATGTAATGCCAACACAAAAATGTAATACTATTCATCAACAAAGAAGAACAATCCAGAGAAGAAGCCTTGAGATGTAATGCTATTTATCTTGAAACACTGGGATGTGCTTACTTGGATGGAATGACTATTCTATTCTATTCTTATTCTTTATAAAATAGTTATTAGGAATTTCTATTCCACAATTTATAAAACAATTATTTATGCCCAAGAAATAACTATTCTTTGTGAGCTAAAAATATTATTCCAAAATTATCTTTGTTCAGAGACACATACAAGCTTGAGAAAGTGTGAGTGAGAGATAAAGAGACACACAGAGAGTGAGAGAGAGTAAAACCTCGTAGCAAACTTCATAAACAAAAATTGAGGGATTCTGTTCAGTCACTGAGTCAACAAAAAGGAAATACAAAAATCAGACTCATCATTGCTTCCCATTGAAGCCGAAACACAAACAGTTATGTTGATAACAAAGAGAAATCCTAACCAACGGTCTCAAGAAAGAGCAACTACAAAACCACGAGTGAACTGTTCATCTCCTTGAACCAACAACAATATATGACAACAAGAATCAAGGTCTAATTTGGCTACCCAAGCTGCCATTCTCCAACAATAGATGACTACGTTAGTGGCCAGCAAAAACAACCAAGCAAACAAATTCACCAAAGAGCCAACTAGTAGCCGATACATGGGTAAAAAGCTAGAAGCACCTCCTAAATGAGGAAGCCAAAGACATCAACAACCTTCAATCCCTCAAAATTCAAAAAAGAATCAAAGAAGATTCAATAAAGAGGCTAAGATCAAACTCCCTATCAACTATGGGAGTATCAATGTTGAGAAGATGAACACATGGCTTGACAAAGCAAAAGCCAACTTTAATCTCTATGGTTACAATGGGTTTGAGAATGTGACTTTCACTTAGCTAAAAATCACCAATTGTGCCCTGACACAGTGGAACTCCCACCTACACCACAAAGGTGGAGAGATCTCCCAAAACCAATTCAAGCAACTAATTCAAAAAAGTATAAATGGGGCTTACTACAAGAGAGGCTAACAACCTAGCCTACTACAAGAGAGCCAAACAATGGAGCTCCTACTTGTAGAATCGAAATGAGACCTGCTACAAGAGTGCCCAACAATAAAGGTTCATCAAGAAAGAGAAGACCAAATGGGTAAACCGAGACGACAAAAAACATGCGACTAGATGGCGACGAGCTGATGTGCCAAGCCAGAAATTTGATCAATGTTTGCCACAAACTAATTCTCTTTTCCATACAAAGGCATCATAAGCCAGAAAAAACAAGGCACTTGCTAAGGGGGATATATGAAGAAGGACCTTCCAAAATTCTAAAAGGAGATGCCTCGTCATAAATATAAAGTTGAGACATCCGATTAATAACATAGATCACAAAACAGCTTGGCGAAAGACAAGCACGTTGATAACCAAGGTCTCGTTTCAATGAAAGAGAAAGAATACGAAAATATAAACTCTCGAGTTTAACAAGTCTTGATAACAACTCGGGTAGAAAAAGGCTCAAAAATAATATGCATGGAGCCTAGAAAACTAAGCCTCAGGTATCATTGGGTCAAGAGAAGAAACTATGAGACACGACATCTCTAAGGAATAAGAACTGAGATATCACTCGGACCAAGTGGAGATGTCTCAAATAGACCAATCGAGAAAAGAGCTTGTCGAGAGCTTGATGATATTCTGGGCTTGGACATCACAAAGAAAGCTAACACACTCATTTGACTAGGAGACACATGACCAATCCCTCGACACCATAGGCATGGCCAATAAGGTGCAAAAATGGTTGTAATGCAACCTTCCACTATACATAGGGTGGGTGTACATGAGGGATGGGATAAGCTGAAAAGGATCCAATAGGAAATTCGACATGATAAATGTCTACTTTAATAGAAGAGAACAAATGTAAACCCCAATATTGAAATAGTGGGACTCAAATAGTGAGTTTTTCGCACTCCACCTTTCTTCAATAATTTAATAACATTAAATCAAACGCCACTTAAATGAAAATAATTGTACGTCAAGCTTTGTGCTTTACCACGAATATCTAGGATAGTCAATGAGAAGGTGGTGCCCAACGTCGATGGTCATAGATCCCAGAAAAGGTTGTGTCAGCTAGGAAGAAGTTGTTCTGATACATAGAATTATCCATTCATATGTAGGAGGGTTTGAGTAGTACTGAGTTATGTTGTTCATTTTTTTTATTGTATGTTGTTCAGATTTTCGGTTGTGGCTACAAAGAAGATATTGAAAATGGCAGGCGGTGGCAGCTACAATTGTCAATCGAGAAAGAGGATACCGGTGGAGAAGGAGAAGCCTTGGCGGTCTCATGTGGATGGTGGCCGCTATTTAAAGGAAACAAAAGAAGTAGGAGATGTTAGTGGCCAGTAATTAGTACTTCAGAGTTGGACATCGATGATTTGGATGAGTAAGACAACACCAACATCAGCGCCATTTTCGGCACAAATGGAAGCTGGTGACAGCAGAGGTGTCCATCCCGACGAAGGAAGATTGAGGTCAGATTAAAGAGAAAGAAGTTTATGTGAGTTAATATAAATAAAGTTTTAAATTTAAATGTTTTTCATATGCATAATATCAAGATTTTTACATTTCAAATCTAAAATAAAGGAATTATTAATTTGGACCAATAATTATATTCACAATTTTTAAAATTATAGTGTGACTAAATTTTTATTATGTAGGGTAAACAACATCCAACTCCCAGACAGGTATTGTAAATTGCTCCCAACTTTTAAAAAATCTCAAATTTGATCCCTAAGATTGTAAAAGCACGGCACTATTGGTCACTCTTTGAAAATGTTTCATTTTTCGTTGGCATTTTCTGATAGAAAATATAAAATTTAATCATTTTTACTACTTTAAATAATTTATATTTTTAAAAGACCATTATACCCTCCTATTCTCACATTTCTTCAAAAATTTAACCAAAACTTCAAATTTAATTTCTCTTATCAATAGCTAATTTCTTCACTCTAAAAATTTAAAACTAAAAATATAAATATTAATATTTCAAAATAATATTCTAACATGCCAAAAAGTTAACAATTATGAATAATTTTACGATGTGATAGTAACCAATTAACAATTTTGTTTAAGTGTTTTGTAAAAAAATGGTTATTTTTTATTTGTAAGAAGCTCATAAACTTATAAATTATATTTGCATATATATCTAAAAATTAATATGCAGAATTTAAATATGATATATATTTTTTTCATAGAATAAAATGAAAATTACCCTAAATCAGCTCAATAAATTATTAAAAATGACAAACATATTATCTAATTTGTATTTGAACATAAAAATTAAATATTAAATAATAAAATATTTCGCATACTCTTTAACTTTTTAATAATAGAAGGATACTTAAAAATTTATTAAATTTTAAATATTATACTTGCAGCTTAGGGTTAAGCAAATTTATTGTGACATACACGTTAAAAAATTTTAATTAATCAAATTAAAATATTATTAAAATAGAACTTAGGATTGAATATCTTCCATTAGATTTGTGATTTGCGGCTCTCACGAGAGTGTTGGACCTCCAGCACCACAACCGGTGATTTTGCTCCCCGACCAAGCGCAGCAGTCATCGAGCTTCACATCATTTGCGTCGGTGCAGAGACTTACCGAAGGACGGAGCGACAAGCCGATTGCTAAGAGGAGGAGCACGGGCAGAACAAGTATCTCAAGAGGCGTGTGGAGATGATCGAGCAACCGTTCCCATGGGCCTCCGACCGCCATGCAAAGATAAGATCTTTGGCGAAGCTGTGAGAACTAAAGATTGCAAAGGTGAAGGGCCACATGATCTGCAGCAAATGTAAACACAGAAAAGAAATGGAGTACGACGTAGAGGAGGAGTTCTCCAAGCTAACGAGCTTCCTCGGAATGAACAAGAACAAGTTCTGTTAAATATTCAAAAACCATTTTTAAAATTATAATTAAAAGATTATAATGATGTTGATCAAATCAAACTTTATGAACTGATTGATCTGAAATTTTTTCAACAGGTTCCACAATCAGGCAATGCAGGAATGGGTGTCGCCAACATACTTGTTGTGCCCGACGTGCGGGGTGACAACAGGCAGTAAGTTGAGGTTGGAGTTGCTGGACTAGATGGAGAAGATGAACTGGCTATTCCTGCTATTAGGACAAATGCTAGGGCACTACACAATGTCATATTTAAAGTACTTCTACAAGATGAATGGGCACCACCGCAGTGGCCCCTGCGATCGCCTCCTTTTCTTGCTGTCAGCTTGATCCCCTGTTTAATTTGATTTGATTATGCATAGGGTTTGCACTTTTGCATTCTTGCCTCTTCTTCCTTTCGCAGTGAAGCTCCGATAAAAGTGAGAGTGAGAAAGAGAAACCAAAATCCACAACCAACTTTATGAATGAAAGTAGAAAGATTTTGACCAACCATCGAATCGAAGAAAGGAAGAAACGAAAACATACAATCCGCAATTGTTCCCATCAACCGGGAGCCAATGGATCAATCAGGTTGATCAAAAAATTTATACGAAGAGTAAAATGTTTGCAAAGAAAGTTCAAAATATTATAGTATTAGTGCAAGGGAGATGCACTTGCTTAGATAAATGAGTGATCATACAAGGATGGGGAATGCTAAGAAAATGATTATAACGTGGACATGGTGAAAAATAGCACCTAGACATGCCACCTATAGAAGATAAAAATACAGAAGAGAAACTTATGATAATTTATTCAAGTCTATTGACAACCTCTAAAAGCCTTATTACATAAATATGAGTAGTAAAGTCACGTCAATAAAGAGATATTTAAAAAAGACTTTGGATATAATCTTTAGGCATGTATTTTGACTCTGCACTTACAGAGCATGCTACTTCAAATATAGCAGAATGACTAGCTTGAGTTGATAATTTATATATTTCACCAGTTTTATAAAATCTAGTCACAGTACTAAAGAAATAAAAGTTCATCTGGATTCACATCAGACATGCATATGCACAAAAAATTGTGCTTAAATCTTAAATAATAAAGTAACGAGTCTTATAATGTAAAAAAGACAGAGAAAATAAAAATGAGAAACTGCATACATTCTCAACACAATTTTAACAGAAATGTAAGGTTCAAGAACATCATAAAGATCTAACTAGGGAACTTCCCAAGGTAGAGGTTAATATGTCAACTACAAGAAAAGTAATCTCCATTGGGATCGATATAGTTAACGCCCAAAAAGTGATATTGTATAAGGAAATATGTATGTATGTATATATCATAAAGTATCATGCGTATTCAACGAACACCAATGATGGAAGTAAAATAAAAAAATAGAAATTAAAAAGGGGTAAATAAACTGATATTTACCTCTCAAGAGCTGCCTCAAGGATTTTGAGGTGGGTCCCGAACTCGTGCCTCGACCGAATCAAACAGCCAATAGATAATAATAGAGAAGGAAGGATGATAGATACCGGTTCAACGCGACTCAACTTGATCGAAATTCAATCTCTCGTCCAAGGATCTTACATAAGGAAGAAATCTCAGATGTAAAAGTCTGCTCAGCGATGAATTCAACAGAACGAACAGGCTAATCAATCAACGTAAATCAAAGAAACGCAAATCAAACGGCGGTCGGATAGAAAGAAGAGAAGCAATCAGACAAAAGAACGGCTCGGCCAACAAAAAACCTATCGGGTTTCAATTGAAATCCACGGAGGACAGAATCGGCTGGCGACACGTAAGACAAGGGAACCGAAAATCGGAACCCTAACCCTAGAACCAACGAGGATCAAAGATGCCAGGGAAAATCGGTATCAATCTGATAGGGGAAGGCAAGATTGGAAGCCACGTGACTTCGATTCGTGGATTAAGGTCAACAACAGGCGAGGATCGAGATTGGGATAGGGATCGACGATCGTAAAACACGGCCGAGAAAGGACCAAAAGCTCAAATTTTTCTCCCCTCTTCCCCTTTTTTATACCATAAATTAGCGGTCAATATTGGCCGACCTCCAAGCTCTCAAGTCTCACCCAAATTCGGCATGACATAATGACCTAAATACCCTAAACTTTTTCTCATATTGCAATTATGTAATTTCGTTTGCATATTTACAACTCTCGTTTTTTTTTTTCGATAAAACAACTCCCGTATTTAAAGTTGTAAATTTTAATCAAAAGTCAACTCACACTACTATAACACAACTCAATATTTTCGTAACTAAAAATCAATTCGCTCAAAAAAAAAAAATTAATATAACTCAAACTAGACATTCATAATTTTGAAATTTTCAAGTATTAGATTAATACATTGAAAGTAATTAATAAATATCTAACAATTTATAAATAGTACATACAAAGAAATTAATTTTAGTACAAATATATAAATTTTTAAATTTTATTACATGTATGCTGTCCATAATAATTAATTATATTTTAATTCAATATAAGGAAATTAATTAAAATTAAGCTTAAAATAAATTAATAATTGACAAGTTCATATTAGTAAAATCAAGAAGCTAGCATTATATAAATATAGATTCAAAATGTTTAATAAGTATTAAATTCAATTTACAATTATAAATTATAGCTCTAACTTAAGGCCAAGTCCTTGAATGCCATCCCGTCCATATGTTATATAAATATTTTATTTCACATATTATATATATTTTAATATTAAAATAATCTAATAAAACTTTTTTCTAATTCGATGAGAAGGGAGCTTATTGAAAGTAGAGAGCCTCAGGCTCGAATTCACACTATTACAATTCATAATTAAGGTGAGAGAATTGTGATGTTTGAGGGAAAAAAATAAAAAAATATTAAAATAAATTTATTTTTCATCAAACTTCTCAAAAATAAGCCTACAACCAAATGAGCTCTAAAAAGCTTTTATTTCAACAAATCTAAAATCAGTAGTCAAGATACAATCGCTAGTATTGAAAATATGACAATTAATAATCAAATTATTTAGAAGAGTGAGTAGTTTACCCCGAATCAATCATACAAAGTGATTGTGAAAATAGTACTGTTATTAGTAGGATCCAAGCACGATAGATTAAATAAAAAATTTATTTAGTATATTGTGTGATATAAAAAACTCATTTTGTTGTAAAGATAAATTTTATAAGATAATAAGACTAACGATATTATATGGTGCTAAATACTGACCTTCAATATAAAAATATACAAATAAAATAAGTATCATAAAGATGAGGATATTAAGCTGGATGAGTCAACATACATAAAAGAATAAGATAAGGAATGAGAAAATTGTAATAATTTTAATTAAGAAAAACCTTAGAGAGAGCCAACTTAGATGGTTTAAATAAATATTGAGGTGACAAAAGCCCTATTAAAGAGAATTGGGTTATTGGATCTTTTCCATGTAAAAAGAGAAATAAAGACAAAAAAAAGACAGCAAAAAATTATAAAAAATGCCCTCTCATACATTCATACTTGAATCCAATGAGTTGTTATTTGATTAGCGTGCAATAAAAAAATATTAATATAGCTGATCCTACTTAGTGGAATAAAAGCTTGATATTTGTGCTTATGTTAGAATACCTAATATAGTGGTTAGTATAAAGGTGTTCGTTAGGCTGAAGGTGTTGAATTAGACGACTCATTCCACTTGGGGGGACAACATGGTCACGAAGAGTGGGTCGAGAGACCACCACCTAATTCCGTGGAGTTGTTGCTTGCCTACCAAAGGTCTTTAATGAGAACTAGGTAGTGAAGGGTTATAATGCTATCCAACATCAGGATGGGTTGTTTAGGACATGAGTGAAGAAACTTGAGTCCCAAATAGAAAGGCTGCAGAAGACCAATGAAGAGACCCCAATAAAAGAGCGGAAGCTCGATAGAAGCTAGCCACAGTCTAGAGTCCTTTGTAGTGGTAGTAACACTGAGACTGGTCGGGTTGACATTTGAGGAGCAATACATATGTTCATACTTCGATGATGTCCAAGTGTTCTTGATGTGAGGTAAGAATTGGCCAAATAGATTTTACTAGCCAAGCGGTTGAGCCTCAACACAAATAAAGATAAGAAGAAACCTACGATAGCAACTTATCTCGGACGTTGAAGGCGAGAAAAAGTGTTAAGACTTCAAACTCCTCTATTCGGCTTCAGCATTTTCTTCATTCTTGTCACTGAATATCACCACAACTTTGGTATCCAATAATATCAAATGAGTTCTAGAGTACTTCCATTTAATCCCTACCAACTCAATGGCATCAATCTATTGTAGCTAATCAATGGTAACCAGTTCTCTATGGCGCATTGCCATCATCATTGTCGTATCATTCTATTTGGAGTCGCTTGTACTACATTCCCTTCTAGAATGTTGCTATTGCTTCCTCCAACTCCTTGGTTGCTTCATTGCGAGATCCCTCTATGGTCTTTAAAAGACTTCAAACTTCCTCTTGCTCCTCTGCAAGTCGAGCATTTATCAGCCAAATCATTCTCATTCTCAAAACTTCCTAAATTATGGCAATCTTCTTGCAGCTAGGCAGACAGGGTTCCATTCTAATCAGGCAGCAAATTGAGTTCACTCATATGCCTTTCGAGCTGTGCATGCTTCTCAGCTCTTGAGTTTCTCAAGTCCTGGATCTTCTGACCCAGCTTGGACAATTGTTTTATGAGTTCAGGACTTTTTGACCACAAATTTCTTCTTCCCACTTTTGTGTTGGAGAACTCAATCACTTGTAT
Organism: Apostasia shenzhenica; assembly: GCA_002786265.1. NCBI lineage: Eukaryota > Viridiplantae > Streptophyta > Magnoliopsida > Asparagales > Orchidaceae > Apostasia > Apostasia shenzhenica. The sequence continues at coordinate 4,156,380 of KZ452037.1, read as the reverse complement.
TGCTTTTATGATATTTTGATGATGTATAGAATTTAAGATGGGAGATCTATCTCAATTTTTTATGATCCTTCACTATCCACCACCCTCGTTAGCAAATGGCCAACTTTCATTAACATACAACAAAACAACACTCCATCTAAGGTGGTTGAGTTGATGATGCAGCTAAATGGTACTGGCTAAAAGTGAACTGGCATTTTGGAGAGGAATTGGAGCAAAAGTACAACATATAAGCAAATGTCAAAGCAAGAGAGAGATGAGATGGTGTGGGCTGAAAGATTCTGTTAGAATTCTTGCAACTACTCTTTACAACAAGCACATTGAGGATTAAGGTGGATCACTGCCAGAAGCATGGAATTCGAAAGTTCACACACAACCATGTATCCAGCCTTCATTTGGAGATCACACAGAAAAGCTATACCCCCTTATTCTTAGTTGTAAAAAAGCAGCCTCGCCACCTCTTAGTTGCAAAAAAGCAGCCATTTTAGAGGCCAAGGATCCCAGCCTATATGCCCAATAGGGAACCCTACTAGAGGATTTGACACAACTCATCAAGCACATAGGTCTGTAGCATCATTACGGATGTTCATAGGACTTCCTAACAGACTGAAGGCCTCAAGATTCATTACCCCATTGATCATCCACTCTTCGGTTTTCCAGCACAGTTTCCTCTCCAGCACAAGATTGTGTGGTCATATTAACTCGTAGTGCTATTTCAACAAGCTTGCCTGTCTTTACAGCATAGAATTACCACTGATCAAAGGAGACAAGAAATGTAAAGGCAGATATCCAGTAGTATATCAGCTACATATTACTATAAATATCGCTGATTATAACGACAGTATGTATGCTTTCGGCAACATTGTTACAGAGATAAGATGTCAACTGCTCCCAAGAGCAAGGTGAGAGCGTTGAAGATAAAGACTGACAGATATATTACCTGCGCAGCTCCTCTGCTCCGTCACCGCCACCATCCTCACGGTGTTCATTCTCCTCCTCACAATGTATCTCAGGGTCGCCGTCGGCACCATCAATTTCCCGTGGTATTAGCATATCGCGCCTCACAGGGAAGCTAGCTGGCCCATCACGAGGCAAGATGTTTTCTTTCTCTTCTCCCTTTCCACTCTAGCCTTCGCCCTCTTCTGGGTCAGAAAAATGGAACTCTTCACAGATCAATCGGGCGGAAGGTAATGAGATCCTCGGAACAAGGCACTCCAACAAAGTCGATTCCGGTGCCACCTGTGCCAGCGGCGCGGCTCAGTCCCGTCGATGAAGATGACGATAAGGTTCCGAAGTATCGATCCGTAGTTTGGATAAACCCTAGCGCCCTTCTTGTTCAAAAAGAGTGTGAATCGAGTTGGGGAATGAGAGGAACGGCAAAGCCGAGAGTGGTACACAGAAAAATTATTGCGCACGCTGAACTATTTCTTATATTACACAATCACCTTATTTGTTGCAACTAGGTGCTCTGGCATTATGTCGAATGAAATTAAGATTTATTAGGTAAATTACGTTTCCCAGAGATTAGTAGTTAATTACAAATAGATTCAACTTCTAAAATTCCTTAATTTATAACCCTCGTATAAGGTTTTGCACTGCCATAAATAAATATAAATAATTTTTTTATCAAATTATTATTAGTTCCCAATTAATGATAAGAGATAACTAAAGAGAAAAAAAAAAGTAATTTTGTATTAAATTTTTTTTCTAACAAAAAGTAGAACCAACCTCAGGACCAATATAGGCAATTTTAAAAAAATTGTGATACATTCATAATTCTTATTTAATTTTAGGAGCTCAAATGCAATTCATCTTAAAATTTAATTTTAACATAAATTTTTCAGTGGCTCATGGTCATCAACTTGTGGAACTACTGAGTTAATTTAACTTTCCATCCGTACTAAAAAAAAAACATTTTTTTGATAATAAAAATATAAACTTTCTATCCAAACAAATTATATTTCATTATATAAATCTCTGCATGTTATTCTCGCATGAACAAATGAAAAAAAATATTACCTCGCGGTTCCAATGTAGCCTACCATTTAATTTGACATAATAGATGTTTAAAAAAAATAAAAATGCATCGTGTGATCGAAATATAAAATATAGTAAGCTAAAATATTTGATAATAATTATATTATGTGCAAATAAAATTATAATATGCGTAATATTTACATATAATCAGTGCAAATTTAAATTTTAAAATTTCTATCATGCGATATTATATAATTAAAATATTTATTTTAAAAAATACAAGAATGATTATTGAAAAATATTTTTTGGATTTATGGTTATTGAAAACTTATTCCTACTATGTGATGCTTTTGCTATGTGATATAAATTGTAAAATTAAAATATAAATTTGTTGTATATAAGTATTTTTCATCAACATATATAATAATTTGTTCTTAAGATTGAAATATATTTTTAAATAAATAATAAATAAATTCAGTAAACTAAATATAAATTATTGAGAAAAGTATTTTGAATTACGAATTAATTAGTTTTTCAACTTAATTCAGATTAAAAGATATTAAATTAAATTTAAGCTTTAAAAAATTCACTATGTTTTATGAGGAAAAAATTCACTGTCTACAAATTCAAATTAGTAGAGTGAAAAAGGATAATATGGAACCTAGAACACAAATGGACTCAAACATGAGGTTTTTCATTTGGGATACTTATATTCAAATTTTTAAGATAGTCTCTTATTTTATGCATGATCATAAAATTAAAATTTTTTTTTAAATTCTTTAATCCCAAAAAATTACTCTATTTTTTTATGAATTTAATCAATTTTAATCATTAATTTACAATTAAAAAACATATTTATATATTTACAATTACTATTACAAATTAAAATATTAAAAAATTTGAAATTGTAATAGTAAATATAAATGCTTAAATATATATATATATATTAAAAATTATATAGCATAATGAGCAAATTAAATAGAATCAATTAATAAGACCATGAATTAAAATTTAAGCATTGACAGCAGGCTTAAATTTTTTTTTTGGAAAAGTATCTGTAACATCTCATGTCTTATACGTAGATGTATTATTTACTTGAATTTTCAGGAATTACATAACTTGAGAACTTCTAAGGAAATTACTCATCACAAAATTATTTCAGTTCAAGGACACGTAACTGCGGAGTTCCTATTACTAACCTCACAGATTTCCCTAAAAGTCGTCTCTAAAAGACAATATCTTAGATCACGTCATTACTTATATAGCTCAGAAAGTACTCCTCACTCTCTCCGTAGGAGTAGGAAATTTATTATTATCCACCCTACACAACTCAGCATGTCAAAAAGCAAGCCAAAAGCCGTCCTTGCATTAATAATTTATTTCTTTTAAAATATCACTTGATTATCATTCCCTGCATTAATCTATATTACAATGACTATCTATAGCATTAGATTAAACAATAAGTACAAAAAAATATAAATATCAACCAATATTTTCTTTGAAAATATTAAAAAATAAATAAAAATGAACATCTCTCTCTTAATAAAAATCATCTAAGTACAACATAATATATCAAAAAATTGACAACACTATTTATATTATACTGTATATGTGTTAATTTGGAAAGAAAATTTGAAAGTAAAATGCTCATGTGAGCTTGGATTTATGTTTGAAATATGAACAATGACAATATGTGTTGGAGTTAGATATTATTGATGTAAAAAACTATCGATAAGCATAAAAAATACTCATTCTTCGTGTATAAAGAAAGCTCATTCTGCGGTCGGTAGATCATCTCATGCAGTTTAATGTTGGGCAAGTTAGCAAAGGCATTGGGGAAAAATAAGAACAACAAAAAAGAAGACAAACGTCAGAGATTTTACATGAAAAATCTATCAAGTGGGGAAAAAGAAAGAGGAATTTCATTAATTTCTCAGGTACAGAAACAAAATGCACATATGATTTAAAAAGTTGTTCCAATTTAAGATTGAACAAGATTGAAATACAGTATCTGATACCTGATAAGAATCAGGGCAAATTATTCTTTTAATATTACTCAATTCAGACTACCTGTAAATTTCAAAAAAAAAAAAATACAACTTTAGAAGACAAACTAATTTTTGCTGATCCTTCAACAGAAACAAGATCTAAAGCAGAAGCATCTGATTACAATCAGAAATATCTGAAAAAAGAATATGGTGTTTCTCCATAAAATTTGAATAAAACAGTAATCCCAAGACATTTTAACATGCAGTCTTTATGCTCAATTTTAAAGAATACAAAAGATGCACACAAAATTGAATTTGAGAGGCAAATATCTTCCTGTAAAGCCAAAGCAACAACATCAATAGAAAAATCTACTTATCAAAATCAAATAGAGCTGAAAAGAATCAACCAAACTCTTTGCAGATAAGCAAATCACACAACAGCAGGCATATGCTTGAGCCAGCTATCCAGAGGCTTTCCGATGGAGTAAACAATGAACCCAATCCCCCTGAGCTTCTCAACATTCACGACATTTCGGCCATCGAATATAAAAGCTGGTTTCTGCATGCTATCATAAATCCTCTGGTAATCAAGCTGCTTGAATTCATCCCATTCCGTCAGAATACAAACCCCATGAGCCCCCTTGGTGGCCTCATATGCATCCCAAGTCACACTCACCTGCTTCACTGCAGTTGGGCTCATGGACTGCAGGTGGAGAGGATGATCCCAATCAATTTTATTCACCGACAAATCCCTCTGGATCTGATCCTCAGTCACCTGTGGATCGTAAATGCTGATTTTTGCCTTGTCACCGAGCAAACCCTTGCAAACATCGATCGCTGGTGTCTCCCTTGTGTCACCAGTGTCCTTCTTGAATGCAAATCCAAGAACCGCAATCTTCTTTCCAGACACAGTGTTGAACATGGAGGATATTACCCGGTTCACAAACCGGCTTTTCTGGTAGTCATTGATCTTCACCACCTGCTTCCAGTAATGGGCAATTTCAGGAAGACCATTACACTCACAGATGTAAACTAAGTTGAGGATGTCTTTCTGGAAGCATGAACCACCAAATCCCACACTTGCATTCAAGAACTTGGGTCCAATCCTCGAGTCTTTTCCAACAGCATATGCAACTTCGGAAACATTAGCTCCTGTAGCTTCACAGAGAGCCGAAATTGCATTGACAGATGATATCCGCTGGGCTAGAAATGCATTGGCAGCAAGCTTCGATAACTCAGCCGACCACAGATTGGTGGTGAGGATCCTGTCCTCAGGCACCCAATGAGCATAGACATCTTTCAATGCTTGAACAGCCTTGCGTCCCTCAAGAGTCTCACGCCCGCCGATGAGAACTCTATCCGGGTTGAACAGGTCTTGTATTGCAGTTCCCTCTGCAAGGAATTCTGGGTTCGAGAGAATCTGAAAGTTGGTTCCTCTGCCATTGTGCGTGAGGATCTTCTCAATGGCCTCAGCAGTTTTGACTGGGACAGTTGATTTCTCAACTACAATCTTGTCGGATTTTGAAACATCGGCTATCATTCGAGCGGCACTCTCCCAGTAAGTTAAATCTGCAGCCTTTCCCGCACCAAGACCACGAGTTTTAGTAGGGGTGTTTACGGAAACAAAGATGATATCAGACTCAGCTATGTGCTTCTCAATGTCAGAGCTAAAGAAGAGGTTGCGGCCACGGCATTGCTTGACTACATCATCAAGCCCTGGTTCATAGATTGGGAGCTGATCACTGTTCCAGGCAGTGATGCGGGCGACAGAAATATCAACAACAACTACCTCGATAGAAGGGCACTTTCGAGCAATGACAGCCATAGTTGGGCCACCAACATAGCCAGCTCCAAGACAGCAAATCTTTACCATGGTTCCTTGGGATGATATGAGCTGCACTGATTACCTAAGAGAGAAAATAATTGGAAAAGAAAAATAAAAAGAGCATGCATGAACAATGGCTATATGCGAGATCACAACTTGGTTGAAAGGTCAATAAGAACATGAAGTCTAAACATATTAACAGATGGTCTTCCATTAGGGTTAATTCTTGATTTCAAATAAATCGTCATAGGTCCTAAAACGAGAATCATTGGCGGCTTTAGGAAGTACAAATCCTACTGGTTATATTTCAACAAACATAAACATTACAAAAAGCAAAGAGAGAGCCAATTCTGTTAAAAACATGGCTACAAAAAATCGTAGATCATCCAGTGAAGTTTGTATAGTTGCATCATCTTGTCCTCCAAATAATGTATAATTATCCAATTTGGACCTTTTTCTTAACAATAAGATATCCAGCTTAAATGTAGATTACGCACAGAACTTCTATATTAAAACTGAAGAAAGGAGATTGCGTGGGCCAAGAGTGGACATGCTAATAGGAGGTGATTGGCAAAGATGAATAAGGACTGCAAATGAATAGAACATAACTATGATGAATGTTGCATTTTGCAGAACTTTGACTTAAGTTATATGATTATTCTCTACAGATTTCTTAGGTCATTCCACATATAGAAGGCACTAATCACATCAGAACCAAGCTGCAAAACACAATATACCTCTAACATGCAAATTCAACATCAAGGAACCTAAAGCATCAAACGTCTAAATTAAAAATTATCAAAAAAATAAGACACAGAAGCCAAGTCGTGAAAGCAACACAACAGAACCGAACAATCGAAATGAAGATAAAAATCATTGCAAAAGAAGGATAACTATACTAGACCTAGAGATCAAAATTTAAAAAATCTTTCCTCCCCACTAAGCTAATGGTAGGTATTACGAGGAGAAAGAACCCTTGAAATATTTGGGCATAAGTGGGAGAAAAGAATGGAGAAATTTATGAATTGCAAAGGAGGTACCCAACTCCTTAAATAACCAAAGCCTCCTGAATCAACCACTCTTCCCTAAAAGATAAAATTATTGATGTTTACTTTGAAAGAAAAGCTGGCTGTTTGGTATGATCATTGTTTGAAGATTCAAGGGCATATTCAACACTTTTAAATGCCAAGATGATCGACTAATTACATTTTTTTATCCTACTGTAGATTTCAAAACCATCATACTCTAGCAGATTCTTATTTTTCCTAATTAACCAATTGCCTAACATGATCATTTGAAACTCAAACTTGTCCAATCTAGAAATTAATACTAAACAAGTCCATAAAAATCCGATTTTCATTAGAAAAATGAAGCACCAGCACGATAAAAACAGCCAATGCAATCGTAAACACAAAAAATACCAACTGAAATTCTGCATGTATTGGTTAATATCCAAGATCCCAAATAAATTTAAAACACAGGAAAATAAACGGCATGGAGAAAGGAGAATTTAGCGTTGTAAAGGAAAAGTTGATTGCCTTTGAAGCCACCAATGCGACAAGCAAATAAAAAACCCTAAATTCAAATCGAACAAGCGGTAAAGGAATACAGAGGACAAAAGGATGACGCGAAATGCCACCCACTCCGCAGCGCGGGAAGATGCCGTTCATGATGACGTAAAGTGCACTGCAAGATAATTAACCTACCACTACCAGCAATGCCAACAAGGAATAAAGAAGATGAGAGAGAGGAATCCGTTACCTTCCAAGCTAGGGTTAGGTTTTTCTCGTTCGGCGATTGCCGGAGAGAAAAAGGAAGAGCGGAGCTGGGGCTTCTTTTTTATAGTATCTCAGTAAAGAACTTGATTATTTATATATATATATTTTTTTTATATAATACAAATTTTTATAATAATACAATTTTTTATAATTTTTTATATATAATAAAAAATTTTATAATTAGACAGTACTACCTGTAACCAATGCTGGTAGACACTCAACTAGGGGTGGCATCGAGTCGAGTTCGAGAGAGTTTCAGTATACTCGAACTCAAAAAATTCATTTCAACGAGACTCGAAATCGATTCGAACTCGAATCATTTCGGTCGAGTCAGCTTGACTCGATTTAACTCGAGTTCGAGTCAATTTTGAATCGATTTCAGTTTTTGAATAAATTTAAATTACATAATAAAAAAAATACATTTAAAAAAGTTACACTTTAACTCAAAAAAATATTTTCATTTTTAATTTTCAATGTATCACTCTTTCATGATATAATAAAAAATTTTATTTTGAGTTAGCTCAATTTTTTTCGAGCGAGTCAAGCCAAACTCAAAATCGACTCGAAATAATTTTGAGTACACTGAATAGCTCGAAACTCGACTCGAAATGACTCAAATCGATTTCGAGTCGAGTTTTTTATCAAACAAGTTTCGAACGATTTTCGATTTTCGAATAAAATTGCCAGCCCTTCACTCAACAATGAGCGGGCCAAGCAGATAGCAAAACCGTGCAACCAGGCCAACTGGGTGGCCAAATCTGTTGATCTAACAATACCAACTAGCCGCCTGATCGGACCGTCTGGCCTGGCCCGGCTTCATGAATCCCACTAGGTGGGGATCATGAAAATATTGATAAATAAATTTTATTTATATTTAAGTTTATACAACAATAACAACAACAACAACCAAACATTAATTCCACTAGGTAGGGTCGGCTATATGAATCTTTTATTTCTATTGCGCTCTATCAGTTACTAAATTCTTATCCTTATAGTTTTTTATCATGTCTTCTTTGGTCTTCTTCTTCCTCTTTGTACATAGGCAAGATCCAATAACTCAATTTTTTTAATCGAAACTTTAATCGGCCTACAATTTATATATCCAAATCATCTAAGCCAACTTTTTCTAAATTTGTTGGTGCTTATATTTTAGTTTATAATTTAAAAAAAATTAATAAATTTCTACAATTTATCTAATATTATAAATTAAGTTTTTTTTATAATTATTACTAATAAATTTCTATTTTTATCCATTATATTTTTTCAAATATTTAAAAGTATATAATTCTTGCACATTCACTCTTATCTTTCTCTTCCCTCGATGTCAATGCCCTCCCACAAGAGAGATAGAGGGGAGAAAGAGTAGGAAAAATTAAAATTTAAAAAATTTTAAAATAAAATATTCTTCACATGAAACCATTAATTTAGACATTCTATATAATAATTATAATTTATAAAAAAATTTATTGTTATTTAGTTTTTAAAATTAAGGTCAATTAGAAATTTTTTTAAAATTACAGTTAAAAATATAATTAAGAGTTATTATGAGATCATTTTAGTAATTAATTCAAAAATTACATTATAAATTAATTTTTATAAAAGAGCATTTGCTATATGTACATTAAAATCCTATTTTTTATGTGCATTAAATCTATATCATGTCAACTTATCTTCACTCTTCTCCTCACCCAAGTTTTTATTTTTTATATTAATACTTTTTTTCATTAATAAAAAATAACTTTTAACTTACATAAGCGTTCCTCAATATCATAGTATCTTCTCTAATCGCATCATAAATAAAATTCGGTGCTTCCTTAGTTCAAATTTTCTGAGAACCAATGAGGAAAGCATATCGGTAAAGCATGTCTGTAACTTTATTACCATCTCGATAATATAATAATCAAGAGACTTCAAGCTCTCTCGTAATAAATTTAGTTTAGGCCCAATGATAATATAAGATGAAAAAAAAATTATGACAAATATAACATGCAATTGATGAAAACAAATAGAATTAGAAAATTTGAGATTGAGTTGACCAATTTATTAAATGAGTTAATTTCAGATCATACTTTCACTTAAACAGGTTAAATTCTGGTTGCATATAGTCGAATCAGATGGAGTTTAACTGATGCAAAAGGTATATGAATGATTCGGATCAGTGGGTTAATTAATGATCCGACCCGTATACGTGTCATGTATGCGTATATTTGGATTACCACGAAAGTTAATGATTATGATCACTATACGTTCTTCCAACGAACTTGTTATTCCATGCTCACTACTCTATTAGTGACTCTTTTATGTCAAACCTTAAAGTTATATTTGATAGTCTGTTTTGTCACGTTTTAAGCAGTTTGAAGCATATTCAGGTGCCAAATAGGTCTAATTCGTCGGATGAAACCAAATTCATTTCATTTGCGTGAAGCGGCTTCATGGCTACGAGTTGAAACCACCAAAAATATAGCTTTAGGAGAATTCAAGTTTCTAAAAATAAATTAAAATAAATTTAAAATTTAATTTAACTTATTTTTTATCTAAAAAGAATTTAAGTTCAAAGCTAGAAGCCGCTTGAAATATTGAATCCGCTTCTATTTATTTTGAAGCCGAATCACACTGTCAAACAGGCCCTAACTCTTTAATAACTACAAGGCTTCGGTTTTTAGGCTTTAGCCACTTGCTGAAGGGCATTGCCTATGACTGTTGACTTGAGGATTTTAAAGAAAACATGATTTGTCTTTCACGTTAAGAATTTTTATGGTGGCGATTTCACTTATTTCTTCTTTATTGGATGCGTGGTGATTACAGAGATATTGGGATCGATCATCCGATTCTCTACAGGAGATTAGATTGTCCAATATGCAAGAAGAATAGAGTCTAGCCTTGTTTGGTAACCATCCAAAAAAAGGCATATTAATATTTTATTTATATTTTAAATTTATCACAAATTTTAACAACTTTATTTCACATCCAACACAAATTTCAATCTTAAAACTCAACTTTATTTCACATCCAACACAAATTCTAACTTTAAAATCAACTTTATTTCACATCCTGCACACCTCCTAATATTAAAATAAATTTCTTTCCCATCAACTCTATAAAATAAAATATTTTCTGTTTCCTTACCCAAATTCATCCTTCAACCAAACAAACCCATATATTTCTACATCGCATTTGAAATTGAGAACCAAATGACTGGTGTGAGATTCCATTTCCATTGTTTTTCTACATAACAAAAACACTATGTCTCTCCCCATGGATGTAGAATGATCTCTCCAAACGATGTAAACTTAGAGATATTGGGATCAGCTCTACACCTTAAGAACTACATTTCAACTCACTACACAACACCTAGAATGGTACAGCATTTTTTTTTTTGTCAAAGCATTTTTTCTTTTCTATATTTACGGATCTTATCTGCCCGAAGTGATGAGTTACAGTTCTTGTTGTGCTTAGAATTGGGTGTTTTCTGCTAATAAAAGCAAGTTTAGGGTGTGTTTGTTTGTAAGGTTAAATTTAAGAAGGTTAAAATTAAATTTGGATAGAGATATTTTTTTATTGAAAGTTGTGAATGATGTGAAATAAAGTTAATTATTATGTTGGGATATGTGAGAAATGTGATATAAAGTTAGTTATTATGTTGGAATACGGGAGGGTTGTGATATAAGTTAGTTATTATTTTAGTAATATGTGTAGGATGTGAAATAAATTTAATTTTTAATATTAAATATTATGTGTGATGTGATATGCCTGGTTAAAATTAAACCAGGTTAATTTTAAACTCCTAGACAAACGGGGCCTTAATGTTTAATCCTATTTGTCAGGTTATTTCTGCTGCTGGCGCTGTCAAGCATGAGGAAATAGTTGAACGGGTTAAGAAGCTGTTTACAAAGCTATCAGCAGATCCTGCTACTGCAATCCAGTTGGTTGAAAGAGAACCAGCTTATTTTACAGGCTCTGAGGTGAAAATTCGCATTTCTCTTCGTTCCCATATAAATTATGAGGAAATGTGTCATATTCAAAAGATTCATCATAGTTTTAATATTACTATTTTCAGGTCCGGATAATCGATGATGGCCTTCCAGCTACCCAATTTTCTGTCGCTTTTGCTGGGGCTTCCTGGAGTTCGATTCTGAGCTTGTTCCCCTAATGAGATTTTTATTTTTCAGTACTAATAATAGTTGATTGTTTCTATAAACTTTAAACAGCTCAGAGTTGGTTCAGAGGATTTCCATAAGTGAAGTAGCTGAGAGCAAGATGGCATTTAATACTAACTATAAAGACATTGGCTTTTTGGTGTTTATGCAACGTGTAATGTTAGTTTTCTTTCTTCTTGATTCACAATTAGCATTAATCAATGCTCTTTTTATCCTTTTTTGATGTTATTTCTATGTGAAAATTGAAAAATTGTCAAACTAAGCTTGTTGTGCTGAATTTACAAATATATTTGATAAATACTCTTTTATTTTTATTTTTTGTTATATTTGTATAAGTCTTTGGCTAAACCTGTATGTGAGGTTGTTGGTCAAGTGTTCCTTTTTATCTGGCGATTCGTAAGTTCATTTGTAGAAATGAGATGAGGTATGGATTGAACAGATTTGTTGCATACTTCTTTTTGTGATTTCATACTTTCATACTACATGTCTGGCTTTGTTCTTTCTGATTTGCTAGAGCTTTCATTATCTATAGTTCATTTTTGAAATTCAATATCTATAGCTCTTATTTAAATTCATTTGGGACTCTGAGTTTTTGGAGCTATTTTAGTTTTCTACACATTTATTTTTTTATTCTAGAGCATTCCTCCAATACTAGATTAGCTTGACATTTTTTTCTATTTATAGATATGATGGTTATTAAATAACTTGTGGAGGCCAGGTTTATCCTTGCTACAGATGAATATGTTAATTCTTTAGGTTTTTTTTTAAAAAAAATAATCTCTGTTTCTGGGCATCAATTCGAACTTACTGCAGTAACAGCCTGGCAGATATAAAATGATCTTGACAGTAGAGCTTATCTGGCTGTAATAGAGTTGAGACAATGTTGTTTGACAGCATTTTGGCATGTTAATGGTGTGTTACAATCACTAGGTCACACTTGTATGGTGGAAACAGGCCTTACCCGCTCTTTTGTCATGGCTTAAGAAACATTAGCCTATCAATCATAAATACTTTTGGGATTTTCAGACATCAAACAGTGTAGAAAAATATTGCGGGGTATCAATATTTTCACAAACATAATTTATCCTTTGACATTTTTATATGTTGTGTGTGTCATCCACTTAGTCATTCTGTTATCGTTAATTTGTATTTTTGGAGGAAGGGATGTATGCTGCAAATTACATTATCAAATTATAATATATTGGATTTGTTCACTATGTTTTGAGACGATAATCGGCATTTTGTAGTTTTTGTTCTTGTTATTTTGATATGCTTATTATTGCTTTCGGTTGATATTTCTATTTTGTCCATTATTTCTCCTTTAGATTTTGTAGATTTGTTAGCGTGCTATATTTGTATTGTTTGTGGCATGCTAAGATAGGAATGTTTTATTCCTTTTTGTTTAACCAGGGGATTTTATATTTTACATTAATCTATATAATAAAATGATTTTACTTCACAATTATATAAACAAAAAATTTTCTCACCACCAGAATAACAGTCGACTGGCCAATAAGAGGCTGCTGTTCAGCAAGGCGAGGCCACTACTAGTAAGATTTTGAAAGAATGAATAAAATCACAAATAATTTTTACTACCGTTCAAAGTTAAATTAAAATTTTTTAAAAATTAGAATTAATTATGGCAACGGCTGGCAAATACGGGTCAAGTGAGTTTTTTATTTTTGGCATCAAATTTACCGTGCCACTTATTCGCTTCTGAACATGATTAAACCAGCTAGATAACAATAACAATGGTAATCTAATATCTTTAATTGTCAGATATGTAAATAAAAAAAATAACAAAAATATTAGCGGCAATCCTTTCAAACTAAATTTCACCATAGATACATGGAAAATACAGATTACAAACCTTCCAATTTTCTGAATTTAAAACTATAAACAGCTACAGTAACAATGGAGGCAACTAAACTGGCAGTTTGTTCAATGCTTGCCCCTTTTCGCAGCGAGAGCAGGCTCAGAAGTCAAAATAATCTTGTTCCATTACAGATATAAGCAACATTATAAGAAAAAAAAAAAAGAAAAAAAAAAAAAACACAGGAGATTTACCACAACAAAATAAGCCCCAAGGTGCATCATCTCCAGGCTTCTCCATTGTACAACTTAGTAAAATCATTTTATTATATAGATTAAGTTGATTCAAAAGCAACTTGATTGTCATTTGACTTCATGTCAATTCCCTCAAAATTCAAGTCAAAATAATGAATACCAGTGGCTGAGCTTTATGCGAGGATTAATGCTATGGAGTCAAGCACAATCAAACGTGTTGCGAGTCGTTTCATATTTAACCAGGTACTGAGGGAGGGAGGGAAGGAAATATTGTTATTTTTTTATTGAAATTAGCGTATGATGTGACATACAAGATTTATTCCTGTATAAGTCCATAAATTCATTAATTTAGTTTAATTTGTCATATTTGTATAGTTTCGCTTCATCACGTAATGATGAGTAATTGATCAACGATTTTCATTATAAGATGGAAGAATGAAGCGAAACTATACAAATATGACAAATTAAACTAAATTAATGAATTTATGGATTTATACCGGAATAAATCTTATATGTCACATCATAAACTAATTTTAATTAAAAAATAACAATATTTTAAATCCAATAAAGATCACTGTATAAAAATTAACTCTATTTTACATGTATTTTATACATATTTCGAAATAAAATTATAAGTACAGTTTCTTATTACATTTAATATTTTATTTACATAATATTATAGGCAATAGTTTCTTATTATAATAAAAATAAGTCTTTATTTTCTTACGTTAGCCACCGCTGTTGTTGATTTATTTATTATTTTTATTTTACGATCAAATGACTGTTTGCTGTTTGATTATATTATGCGATATCTATATTGTTGATCATCTTTGTATAATTTGTGCATTTCATAATTACATTTGTGTTTCATGATCATTGAAATATATTTGTTTGGGTTTGCAGTTTGTGCATCCACCTCATAAGTTCTTGTAAATTAATTTTAATTTTTTATTTTTGTTCCAAAGGTTATTAAAGTGCTGTAATTTTAGCCTCTTTCTTAAATTTTTATTTTATTTTTTCTAATTTTTTCTAATAAATATGTAAAATTTGATGATTTTTAAATTAGATTGAACTATTTACATATTTTAATGAAATATTATATCACTCTATTTTTTTTTTACTTTTTTTGTAAATTTAATAAAACTCTAAAATTTAATTTCTCACAGCTTTTCGTTCTTTAATTTGCTGTAAAATTTTAAAATTATTAATATTATTATTTTAAAATTATATTTTTAAAAAGTTAAAAAGTTAATAATTTGTTGTAATTTTGTGGCATAATGATAAAAAATTATGAATTGTGTTTTAATTGAAATTAAACAATAATATTTTTACAATATTAGACATTTAAATTAAAATTTTTATAAAGTTGTGACCGATTTGTAATGCCCTTTTGATCTCATAAGTTTGAATGTAATTCATCTTATATATTTTTTAAAATGATATGCTTATCAGCATCGATCTAAAATTGGCAAAACTAACGGCGATTTGGAATATTCCAAATCTTATGCATTAAACTGGCATTGGTAATTGATGTTGATAAAATTTATTGGTGTTGATTTTTGTTCGATTCTAATTAAACTTTTATAAGCGGTGATTAATTTTTAATGTAAGACATGCTTGACACAAAGATGACAGTAATGTCTGTTAATTTTTGCATCGACTTAGCGTTAAATTAGAGTATCACCACCACATAATATGGTGTTGGGTCTGGCAGGACTAACATCGGCAGTGCAGTCACCGCGCGAAGCCGTCGGAGGCCATGCAGGTGGCACAGTGAGTGCACTGCTGCTGAATCGGGTGGAGAGAGAAAAGGTAGGAGTATAACGGTAATTTTAATATTTTTTTAATAATAAAAAAATAAAAAAAGGCCCATATGATAATTTTTTAAAAACTTGAGACCCCGATGTTATAATTTTAAAAATATAAACTTATATGATAATAAGTCTTAAACTCAGAGACCTAAGTGTAATTTAGCCTTTATTATATACAGCAATTTTATCTTTTTGTATTTTATTAGAAATAGTTATGTACATATAGAGTGAAATTGTCACTATACATATTATTTATCATGCTTGCTAAATTATGTTTTACATGCCGTAAGTATATGAAAATTATTTTTGCGTGCATAATATAATTTATTAAATATAAATATGAAATATGAAATGAATAATTTACATTACCACCATGTTGGTAATTATTCCTTTTCATTAAAGATATATTATGCATTTAAAAAAGAAAAAAAAAACAATGTGTGATTGTATTATAAAAGATAAAACTTTAATTGGATTTTGTATATTTCTCGTTTGGTTCAAACTTTTTTTGATAAAAAAAAATTTTTTTTTTTTAAATTTAATAAAAAAATTATTTTAATATTAAAAAATATAAAAAATATAAAAAAAAATTAAATTCTAATATTCGTATTTACATTAAATGTAAAGTAAAGTTAATATTTATAATTAAAATTTATGTTGAATAAAAAAATTTACTCCAACCAAACGAAGCTTGACTTCAGTCATGTGGAATCTATTATCCCTAATATCTCTATTATCTCTGCTCAATCAATTTTAAGTTAGAATTGTCCATACGTCACATTAGGGTAATAATTTGGGATAATCCACTTAGATCTTTGAGGTTTACTTGACTTGCCACGCAAATTCATAATTTTAAAAACATGCTAGACAGGTCCCAAAACTTATTGTATAGGTCATTGTGATCCTTAATATTTATAAAAAATTTCCAATAAGGTCTAATTAAATATTTTTCATTAAACATTCTGTTAAATCAAAATTTTAATTAAAAAATCATAAATTTTTAATATAAAACTACAATTATACCCCGTCCTCATTGCGCCCGGCAGCGCGCGGCCGCTGGCGCCCGCGCACGCCGGCGTCAGCCGTAGATCGCCGCAGTGCGTGGCCCTATGCGATGGCGACGCTGCGGTGACCAGCGCGCGGCGGCGCATGCTGCTGCCTGCGCGAGGATGCTGGCGGTGCACCGAAAATATGAAAAGATATAAAAGGTATTTTCATAATTTTAACAGCATTTAACGGACTTCGTCACAGAAGGACCTCAATGACCTACACAGTAAATTTTGGGGACCTGTATGGCATGTTTTCAAAATTATGAACCTGCATGCCAAGTAGAGTAAACCTCAAGAGCTTAAGTGAAATTATCCCTAATAATTTTATAATATTTTATAATATCATTTAAATACTATTAAAAATACATAATTTAATATTATCTAAATATTTATATTATCGATAAATTATTAATTATTCGGTTCAATATCATTAAATAACAAGAATATTTACATTATTTCCTCTTATCAAAATACATGAATCTCATAATTTAAATTTAAAAGACATAACGACATATAAAAAAAATAGCATTTAATGATCAACCCAATTTCACTTATTACAATCAAGATGACATCCTATGTCATTTAATTATTTCAAATGATATTCAGAGATCATTTAAAGAAACACTTATAATTTTATATAATCTTTTCTAATTAAATAATTAATTTTTTTTTCAAATAACATGACATAACATAACATTACAGCAACATTAATAATAAATCAAATGTCATCCCCCGCAGAACATC
Source organism: Apostasia shenzhenica (assembly GCA_002786265.1). Lineage (NCBI taxonomy): Eukaryota > Viridiplantae > Streptophyta > Magnoliopsida > Asparagales > Orchidaceae > Apostasia > Apostasia shenzhenica. The sequence continues at coordinate 4,138,987 of KZ452037.1, read as the reverse complement.
AACCTTACGTAATATCACAATAACACGAAATTAAACATTTTGGGAGAGGACTAACTCGCTCACTTTAATGAGCTTAATTCTTAAAATAAAAATTCCTAGGAGTTGTTAGCAAATTTTGAAACAGGTACAAAGTCTGGCTTGTTTTAACCACAGTGCACTAATGCAAAGGGCACTTTGATAGCCACGTTGTACGCATTTAGCTTTGCATTTGATGAGAGGGAATTGGCGACAAGTGCCGATATTCCACACGCAAAGCTTAAGAGCCGAAGCTGGCGCCATCTCCCCTGTCAATTAAATCCAATCTAAGGCCCGTTTGTTTGTAAGGTTAAAATTAAACTTAGATAGAAATATTTTTTATTGAAAGTTATGAATAATGTGAAGTAAAATTAGTTATCATATTGAGATGTGTGAGGAATGTGATATAAAGTTAGTTATTATGTTAGGAAATATGTGAAATATGTGATATAAGTTAGTTATTATTTTAATAATATATGTAAGATGTAAAATAATATTAATTTTTAATATTAAATTTTACTAGGTTAATTTTAAATAATGTGGATAAAAAAATTTCTAAATAGTCTATCAAAAAAGTTTTTCTAAATAGTATATTGAGATTAACTTTAAGGTCCTGTTTGGCGCGAGGTCTAAAATCGGAACCAAAATGGTACTATTTTAAAAAATAATAATAATAATAATAATAAATAAAATTTTTTAATCATTCCACACAAGTTATAATATAAAAAATATTATTTTACTTCACATATTTAATAATTTTCAATAAAAATATTAACTTTATTTCACATGCTAGAACAAAATACTTGATTCGAATATTTTGGTCTAGGATGTGATATAAATTAGATATTTTTATTAAAAATTATTAAGTTTGTGAAGTAAAATAATATATTATTATATCAGAACTTGTGTAGAATAATTAAAAAAATTTATTTATTATTATTATTATTTTAAATAGTACCATTTTGGTCCTGATTTTATTCCCCACATCATACAGGGCCCAAGTAGATATTTCTCAAAAAAAAAAATTAAGTAGGAATCATTATTATTTTATGATTCCACTGAAAGTCATTGTTAAGACGAGAGGGATACGGTATTTCAAAAATGAGACGAGCAGCTATCTAAAGAATAATAAAAATAAGAAATGTGAAGAACAATTGTCATCTTCTATCATCTTTTTTTTATTAAGGAGACGTTTGGTTCAATGTTATCTTAGGGTTGGTTTGATTTGGAGGATAAATTTGGGCAATGAAAGAAAAAATATTTTATTTTATAGAATTAATGAGAAAAAAAATTTAATTATTTAATATTGAGAGGTGTGTAGAATGTGAAATAAAATTGATTTTAAGGTTGAAATTTATTTGGATGTGAAATAAACTTTATTTCACATCCAACACAAATTTTAATCTTAAAAATTAACTTTATTTCACATCCAAATAAATTTCAACACAATTTTGGTTTGATTGGAGGATAAATTTGGGCAATAAAAGAAAAAAAAATTATTTTATAAAGTTGATGAGAAAAAAATTTAATTATTTTAATATTCGGAGGTGTGTAGAATGTGAAATAAAATTGATTTTAAGGTTGAAATTTAATTGGATGTGAAATAAAGTTTATTTCACATCCAACACAAATTTTAATCTTAAAAATTAATTTTATTTCACATCCAAATAAATTTCAACATAATTTTGGTTTGATTGGAGGATAAATTTGGGCAATAAAAAAAAATATTTTATTTTATAGGATTGATGAGAAAGAAATTTAATTATTTTAATATTAGGAGGTGTGTAGAATGTGAAAAAAGTTGATTTAAGGTTGAAATTATTTGAAGTGAAATAAAATTTATTTCACATCCAACACAAATTCTAATCTTAAAAATCAACTTTATTTCACATCCAAATAAATTTCAACCTTAAAATCATTATAATTTCACATTCAACACACCTCTCTACTCATATTTAAAATAAATTTTTTTTCATTAATTCTATAAAATAAAATATTTTCTCTTTCTTTACCTAAATTTATCCTCAACTAAACAAACCCTAAGTATCGCAAAATAATTATCTGATCCAACACAAATTCTAATCTTAAAAATCAAGTTATTAAAATTTATATTACTGATTTTAGTCCCCACACCATATAGGGCCCAAGTAGATATTTCCCAAAAAAAAAAAATTAAGTAGGTATCATTATTATTTTATGATTCCACTAAAAGTCAATGTTAAGACGAGAAGGATACGGTATTTCAAAAATTTGGGATCCAACTGCAAGGAGACGAGCAGCTATCTAATGAATAATAAAAATAAGAAATATGAAGAACAATTGTCATCTTTTTTTTATTAAGGAGACATTTGGTTCAATGTTAACTTAGGGCTGGTTTGATTGGAGGATAAATTTGGCAATGAAAGAAAAAATATTTTATTTTATAGAATTGATGAAAAAAAAATTTAATTATTTTAATATTGGAAGGTGTGTAGAATGTGAAATAAAGTTGATTTTAAGGTTGAAATTTATTTGAATGTGAAATAAAATTTATTTCACATTCAACACAAATTCTAATCTTAAAAATCAACTTTATTTCACATCCAAATAAATTTCAACCTTAAAATCATTATAATTTCACATCCAACACACCTCTCAATATTAAAATAAATTTCTTTTCCATTAATTCTATAAAATAAAATATTTCTCTTTCCTTACCTAAATTTATCCTCAACTAAACAAACCCTAAGTATCGCAAAATAATTATCTGATCCAACACAAATTCTAATCTTAAAAATCAAGTTATTAAAATTTATAGTACTGATTTTAGTCCCCACACCATATAGGGCCCAAGTAGATATTTTCCAAAAAAAAAAAATTAAGTAGGTATCATTATTATTTTATGATTCCACTAAAAGTCAATGTTAAGACGAGAGGGATACGGTATTTCAAAAATTTGGGATCCAACTGCAAGGAGACGAGCAGCTATCTAAAGAATAATAAAAATAAGAAATATGAAGAACAATTGTCATCTTTTTTTATTAAGAGACATTTGGTTCAATGTTAACTTAGGGCTGGTTTGATTGGAAGATAAATTTAGGCAATGAAAGAAAAAAATATTTTATTTATAGGATCGATGAAAAAGAAATTTAATTATTTTAATATTAGGAGGTATGTAGAATGTGAAATAAAGTTGATTTTAAGATTGAAATTTATTTGAATGTGAAATAAAATTTATTTCACATCCAACACAAATTCTAATCTTAAAAATCAACTTTATTTCACATCCAAATAAATTTCAACCTTAAAATCATTATAATTTCACATCCAACACACCTCTCAATATTAAAATAAATTTCTTTTCCATTAATTCTATAAAATAAAATATTTTCTCTTTCCTTACCTAAATTTATCCTCAACTAAACAAACCCTGAGTATCGCAAAATAATTATCTGATCCAACACAAATTCTAATCTTAAAAATCAAGTTATTAAAATTTATAGTACCATTTTAGTACTGATTTTAGTCCCCACACCATATAGGGCCCAAGTAGATATTTCCCAAAAAAAAAAAATTAAGTAGGTATCATTATTATTTTATAATTCCACTAAAAGTCAATGTTAAGATGAGAGGGATACGGTATTTCAAAATTTTGGGATCCAACTGCAAGGAGACGAGCAGCTATCTAAAGAATAATAAAAATAAGAAATATGAAGAACAATTGTCATCTTTTTTTTATTAAGGAGACATTTGGTTCAATGTTAACTTAGGGCTGGTCTGATTGAAGGATAAATTTGGGCAATGAAAGAAAAAATATTTTATTTTATAGGATTGATGAAAAAGAAATTTAATTATTTTAATATTAGAAGGTGTGTAGAATGTGAAATAAAGTTGATTTTAAGGTTGAAATTTATTTGGATGTGAAATACAAATTCTAATCTTAAAAAACAACTTTATTTCACATCTAAATAAATTTCAACCTTAAAATTAACTTTATTTCACATCCAACACACCTCCTAATATTAAAATAAATTTCTTTTCCATCAATTCTATAAAATAAAATATTTTCTCTTTCCTTACCTAAATTTTATTCTCAACTAAACAAGCCCTAAGTATCGCAAAATAATTTCACATCTAACACAAATTTTAATCTTAAAAATTAAGTTATTAAAATTTATAATAAATTAAAATTATTATTATTATATTTTTTTCTCCAATTTTGGGCATTTGTCAAATAAGAGAAAGTAATAGTTTGATTTAATGATGTGTATTGATAACCTTCTAAAAAATTATGATATTATCACTCAAAAGATGATATTTAGATACTATGATATCTAAATTACATAACATAATACTAAGAAGCTAAGTTTTGATAAAAATATTTTACTATTGAGTTGTACATAATGTCAAATAAATCCAGTATTATGCTAAGATGTGTGAGAAATATAATATATTGTACATAATGTGAAATAAATTTAGTATTATGCCTTAAGATGTGTGAGAAATACATTTAATATAAATTAATTGTTATTTTAGTATATATTTATATAAAATAAAATAAAATTAAACTGCGGAGTTGTGCAGCTTGTGGAATACATATATATGAAGATAAATTCTTTAGATCAAGAAAATTTATGAGCTGGAGAATCAAAGAGAAGCATCTAGTAGTTCTGCTATGGAATGGATAATTTAATGGCAATTAGCATGTATTTTAATTTTTTATGTTGCTTTCTTTATTATTATGTTACTGTTTCTTTGGAGATAGTGAGGAAGACGAAGGAAGATTCCAGCTTTAAATTTATTATTATTATTATTATTATTATTGATGATTCCAGCTTTTGGCTTCTATATGATTTCAAGCTTTTAGAACTAATCCTGCTCAAAATGCTTGCTTTTCCTTCTATATTTTGATTTGCTTACTTAAACAAAAACATTTCTTGCTTACTCTGAGATTTCTACTTTTTAAATACATAAACCTCGAAAATTTATATATAACGTATTCTTATTCTATTTTATATATAGTTGGGAAAATTCTTCGACCTTAAACAAATTTGCTTGTATTACACTTTGAGATCTACTATATATATTACATTGGCAGTGATTTAACTGAATTATATGCTTGTTTATGTTGATTTTATTATTTATGAAAATTTTATTTTTTTATTAATGCAACTCAGGACTGACTTAGTTTTGGTATTATTTTTCTTCTTTTAATGCCGTTTATCACGAATACTCACTGAAAAAATGGTGATAGTGTTGATGGCTGCCGTCATATTTTTGTTTATACTAAGTGATGCAAGCTAAAAAAATTTTTTTTTTTAAATTTTAATGCTTACATTATATAGTTATTGCAAGATATTAAATGTATTTATTTCTCTTTAATACTTTCATTTTTTTCTTTTTTATATATATAGATATAGATATAGATATAGATATAGATATAAATATATATGTATTCTCCCATATATGCAACTCTTTAAGACTTGGCTTTAGATATTAAACTATTTTTTGTTTAAAAAATAAGTTGTATCTATAGAGCTTTTGATATATATATATAAGTGACATTAAAACCAATTTGAAATCAATATATATATATATATATATATATAAGATTATGAATGATGTGAAATAAATTTAGTTATTATATTGAGATATGTGAGGGATGAGATATAAGTTAGTTATTATTTTAGTAATGTGTGTAGGATGTGAAATAAAGTTAATTTTTAATATTAACTTTTATGTGTGATGTGATATGCCTGGTTAAAATTAAACCAGGTTACTTTTTAATGGCCAAACAAACGGGACCTTATTTATTATAAAAGATAAAAGTGATATTAAATTAATTTTTTTTATATTTTACATAATTTTTCATCATATATACATATATTTCAAACATATATAACTCATAATTGTTATATCAATACCAAATTTATAATCATTTTGCGAAACCTGCAGGCTTACGAGAAAAGTAAATATACTGAGAATTAATATATGAATATTATTGTTTGCAAAAAGTTTTAAATTTTGAAAATCGAGTGGTTGATAAATTTTAAAATTTTTTTAAACAATTATAATAAAGACTTACGAGAGGAGAGCAGGATGAAAAAGAGGAAGCAAGAAATAACCATCTTCTTGAGCTCCATGATGAGCATATAATGGTCTTTAATTCACTTAATTGGCTCAAGATGGCTAGCTAGTAAGATATGCCGCTATATAAATCTATTTCCTTAAGATGGAATATAAAATATAAAGTTTTATTTCATTTTTTTAATATTAAATGTCGTTCTTCATAATAAAACGTTATATATATAGATAGAATATTAAATTTAACTTGTGGCTGAAATGTTCAAAATATTTTTTTTAATTTCAATACGAGTCAACAAAGTGTCAACTCAATTATAATATATTAAAGCAAACTTGATATTTTATAATGTTTGAAACAGAAAATTTGCGATCTAGAGTTGACTGTCTTTTGAAAAAATCGATAAGAGAAATTAACATTTGTCACTCTAAATGAAGAGTTTTTTTATAAGCGTCACCCCTATCAACTGCCTACAGCTTAAATATTTACAGGTGCCACTATTTAAGTTCAATATTTACAGATGATACCCACTGTTTACTTTTTTTTTTTCATCCACTATTTACCTTGTGGCTGAAATGTTCAAAATATTTTTTTTCAATTTCAATA
>KZ452037.1:4100490-4130438 GCA_002786265.1 Apostasia shenzhenica | reverse complement strand
AAAATATTTTTTTCAATTTCAATATGAGTCAACAAAGTGTTAACTCAATTATAATATATTAAAGCAAACATGATATTTTACAATGTTTGAAACAGAAAATTTGTGACTTAGAGTTGACTGTCTTTTGAAAAAATCGATAAGAGAAATTAACATCTGTCACTCTAAATGAAGAGTATTTTTATAAGCGTCACCCCCTAAGTTAAATATTTACAGGTGCCACTATTTAAGTTTAATATTTACAGATAATGCCCACTATTTAATTTGAATGTCAATTTACAGGCAGCACCTTCATTCTAATATATTTCTAAGGGCTTGTTTGGTTGGAGGATGAATTTGGGTAAGGAAAGAGAAAATAATTTATTTTATAGAGTTGATGGGAAAAAAATTTATTTTAATATTGAGAGGTGTGTAGGATGTGAAATAAAGTTGATTTTAAGGTTGGAATATGTGTTAGATGTGAAATAAAGTTGATTTTTAAGGTTGGAATTTGTGTTGGATGTAAAATAAAGTTAATAAAATTTATAATAAATTTAAAATATTATTAAGATATTTTTTTGCCCATTTTTGGGCTCATGCCAAACAAGGCAAATGTAAATTTATAGGCATCACCCCACTCTAATTTTTGTTTGGGAGTGCCGTTCATAAATATTGGACTTAAGGGGTGTCACTTATAAATATTTAACTTAGGTAGTGCCGCCTGTAAAAAAGTTGTTGGAAGTGACAGATGATTCCCAATTAATAATTTGAAAAAATTCTATATCTTATAATCCGAATATAAAAATATTATCCGCTTTAACTTTAAGAAATTATATCATTTGAGTACTTCTAAAAAATGGTCAATATTCTTAGGAAATATTCATGTCACGTAGTTCTTGAAAATTAAAATGGATAGTACCTCTATATTTGAGCTATGAGATACTGCAACTTCAAATAGAAAGATTGCTTTAGTTTAAAAAATAATATTAAATAAATTAGGGCATGTTTATTTGTAAGATTTAATTTAATAAAATTAAAATTAAACTTAGATATAGATATTTTTTATTAAAATTTGTGAATAATATGAAATAAAGTCAGTTATTATATTGAGATATATAAAGGATGTGATATAAACTTAGTTATTATGTTGGGATATGTGAGAGATGCGATATAAGTTAGTTATTATTTTAGTAATGTGTGTAGGATGTGAAATAAAGTTAATTTTAATATTAAATTTTAAATGTCATATGATATGTGAAATTAAAATTAAACCAAGTTAATTTTTAACCTTCAAATAAACGAGTCCTTAGTGTTAAGTCGTAGTATCAGTCATGAAACTAAAATTTACAATGACTTAACATGCATAAACATCACACAGTATTTATCATTTTGTAAATATTTCATAATTTTATTTAGAAAAAATTATAAGTATGTCAATAAAATTTAATTATTTTACATATTTAATATTTAAAAATTTAAATTATATGTATTGCCACAAAATCATAAAAAATTATAGTTCATGTAAAAGTTTTGCCATAAAATTATGACATGCATATGTGTATTAAAAATTATAATTTTTTATGATTTTTTATTAATATGTAATTATAAAAATTTAAATATTAAATATATAAAATAATTATATTTTAATTATATATTTGTAATTATCTCTTTTATTGGATTGATTGACCTTATATATATATATATATATATATATATATATTTGTATATAAAATTTGTTTTGGCGTAGAATAATTGCTATTGAGTGACGAGGATTTATTTAAACAATTTGCCAAATGTTGAGATTAGAAGGTGTTTTGTCATTTTTTATTGTTTCATAATTTTATATAGTTGATTGATGTTTATATATAATTATAATTTAAAACTTTAATTCATTAAATTATTTAAGATTTGAATTGTAATAAAAAATTTAATATTTTTTTTTTAAATTGAGTGTGAAATATGTAATTTTTTAATTAATGATAAATTGAAGAACAAATTATGTAGAGATCGTGAATTTGACGAATATTCGAATTAAAACATTTATTTAAAGTAGGTCGGCTACGCATAGTTAAGTGCTTAACATTGACTATAAAAATAAAAAATAAAAAATAAAAAGTGATAACAAGTAGAAGGATAGATCATTAAAAAAAGTGCATAATGATTTGACATAGGAAGACTTTCAGTTGAGTTTGAGCGAGTCAGATTATACTCGAAATGCAAATTTTTAATTTCAACTCGACTTTAATTCAAGCCTATAAGTCCAATTATAAGCAATATTTTCTATAAAAATTCTATTTTACATATTAATTATATCAAAATATAATATTATAAAGAATAATTAAAATGTACATTTGTGTACATATCGATTTATTTTGAGTTTATCAAAAAAAATTTGGGCGAATTAATTTCAAATAAGGAAAAAATTGAATTAATTTTAAATTGAGTAAAATAATAGCGAGTTTATAAAATAGCCGCTCCGACTTTGACGTATATATGAATTTTATATGCACTAATGTACGGTGCACACAATAATCAGTGCCCACTATGTGAATTAAAGTAGCTCTCACATCCCAATGTGATGTTTGCTGATTGAGCTTATGCACTGTACATCAATATGTACAAAAATTTGTCATATAAATTAGAGCATCAGATAATATTTATCATTTTTTAGTGCCTTGTGGATTTATTTGGTTGATTAATAATGCATGTAATTATGTTTCTTTAATTAGATGAAATCATTATTATTAAGTGACTATGATTTATTTTAAGATAAACTGCATCATGGCCCTAATGTTTGAGAGAGAACACAAAATAATCTTAATTTTAAAATTTATTAGATAAGTCCCTCAGATATGATTTATACAAGTGTGTAAATCCTTCAAGTATTATTTTTATAAGAACATTAACCCTTCAATTTGATTTTTGCTAATTAACGTGTTGTATATTAGTATAAATTATCAATATTAATTAAATACGGCCACTAAATCTTTCTCTATTTGTGAAAAATGCCTCTTATTTAACCCTCATAATTTTTATAATTTATTTCCTTTTGTTTTCTCAAATTCCTATTGTAGCTCAAGTTTATTTTCTTAATTGAAATTTTTTTAGAGAAAATATATAAAATAAGCTCATTATTTTGACTAACTTAAAAATTCAAAAGGTAAAACAGTTATTTACCTTTATTTTAATAGTCGTAATATTTGAAACCAAATGTGCTAGTATAAATTATATCTAAAAAGTTTATTAAATTTTTTATAAATTATGACCCATTTGTATTCTCTCTCTAATTTTAGAAACCCAGATGCAATTTATCCTTTATTTTAAGTAGAATAGCTATGAGTAATTAAGGTATCAGTAACATATCATAGTATACATATTAATATATATATATATATATAGTTTGGACTATTATTAAGAATATAAATATATATAATATATATATATACATTATATATATATATATATATATATGAATAAATTACTAGTAGGTTTCTATACTTCACCATAATTAAACTTAGATTCATATTTTTTTTAAATTCTTCAATTATTTAGATTTCTATTTTGCAAAATTTTATTATTAAAAGTCTCTATAATTTAGTTTCAGGAAGCTAAATGAAAATTTTAGAAGAGCATGAACCTAATAATAAGTATGAGAAACTATAGAAGCCTATCAGTAATTTATCTTATATATATGTTATATTAACATTGATTAGGATTGGATTTGGTGTAATTTGACTTTATTTCGTAAGAAAATCTAATGGAATAAAATTTCAATGATTATTGATTGAGTTTTTGAGTTTTGAACATTATCTACTGTTTTTATTTTTTTAATTAATTAATTAATTTTTAATAATGTGGACTTTAATATCAGGTTCGGAGAGCTCGCCACGTCACCTTTTCATACACCAATTAAATGGCGACAGCTGACAGCAGGCGGCCCACTACAGCTGGGTTTGAAGATCGATGTGCTTATTATTGATATAAATGTACTTGTTATAAGCATAAATGTACTTGTTATAGATATAAATGTACTTGTTATAAGTATAAATGTGCTTATTTTGTATATATTTATGCTTATAACAAGCACATTTGTGCCTATAACACTTTTATACTTATAACAAGCACATTTATGCTTATAGCAAGCACATTTTTGCCTATAATAAGCACATATATGCCTATAACAGCCTATAATAAACACTTTTATGCCTATAACAGTCTATAACAAGCACATTTACGCTTATAACAAGCACATTTATGCTTATAATAATTATATTTATGCCTATAATAAGCATAATTTTATTTATTAAAAGCACTTTTATGCCTAAATGTGCTCGTTATAAGCATAAATATATATAAATAAGTACTTTTATGCCTATAACAAGCATATTTATGTTTATAACAAGCACCTTTATACCTATAACAAGCACATCAATCTTCAAACCCAGTTGTAGTAGGCTGCCCGCTGCCAGTTGTCGTCGTTTAATTGGTGTATGAAAAGGTGACGTGGCGAGCTCTCCGAACCCAATAATTTTTCATTCCGAGAGGTTGGTGTGTAATTCCGGTGTTTTCAGCTGCTCATCTCGACGCTTTGGTGTACGAAGAGCCAGATAAATTTGATCCATGGAAGTGGCAGGTAATAGATTTCTTTTTTTCAAAAATAAATGAGAAAATGGCAAATAAGTTCCTATAGTTTGGATCTATATATAATAGGGTCCTTTTAATTTTCAAAATTAAATAAATTTACTATTTTAGTTCGAGAAATAATACAATTACATTCTCCAGCCATGAAATTTGTGTAAAAGGATATTTTTTTCTTCATCTGTCTCTATTTTCTGTTCCTAATTTCTTTATTCCCTCTCTTTTTTTCATAAAATCATTACTAAAAGAGCCATAGATGACAACGCTAAGGCAACAGAAGGTAGGGGTGGCAAAATGGGTCGGCGGGTCGGGTTCGGGTCAAACTCGAATCCGACCCTACCTGAATAGCCTCAACCCGAATCATGACCCGAACCCGACCCGATTAATAAATGGGTCGGGTTGGCGGGTCGACCCGACCCATTTATAGAGTATTTTTTTATAAATGCCCAACCCGAACCCTACCCGACCCGATTATGCCCAACCCGAACCCGATCCGTTTAATAAATGGTTCGGGTCGGGTTCACGGGTCGGGTCATATATTGTCACCCCTAACAGAAGGTAATAGCGCCAGGGCGGTAATGTTTGAAGAGAAGAAAAATATGAGAGGGAGTAAAAGAAGATAAAGTGCCGAAGGTGGAGTATAGATAGAGACAGGGTAGAGTAAAAACGTACTTAATTTTATTCATATATTTAATAGCTCTAAGACATAATTGTATTATTTCTTAAATTACAAGAGCCGCTAAATTATTAATTGATCCAGAAACGGGTATGAATTTATTTGCTATCAATCCTTGATGTCCCTTATCACCAAATTTCATCAAATCCGTGGCGACCTTTTAACTCTAAACATTGTCTTGTTACACAATGAATTATTTCAAAATCGTAGAAATCTTGGAGCTCGCAGCCAAAATCGAGAATTACATGCCATTCGGGCAAGGGCTACGTAGCTGCGCTAGGTTGGAGTTGGCTAAGATGGAGATAGCGGTGTTCCTACACCACCTCGTGCTCAACTTTGAGTGGGAGATGGCCGAGCCCGATGAGCCCGTGGCTTACACTTTCCCTGAGTTCGCCAAGGGAAGGGCCTACCAATCATGGTCCACAGGCTCTCTGACTAATCAAATTTGAGTTAATTTGTTTACAATTTGACTCATATAATGATACAAATATTCATTTAATCCGAGCACTAAAGAGAAAGATGAATACGTACGTAGCATACTTGAATTGAAGATCATTAAACGAGTAAATCCTCAAGGAGACGAGATTCAACTTATAAGAAACAAAGAGAAAATGAACTATCCAATCGTGTATTGATATTTATGATGCTTTTGTTGAGAAAATATTATTCTGTTATGGATATTGAAATTACACGGTTGTTGGCACGTGTCGGCTTTATTTGGCAACCGGCTAAAATAATAGTAGCTATGACCAAAATCTTAAATTTATTTTATATTTCATCCTATACTAATTCCAACATTAAACAATCACTTTATTTCACATCCAATACATTTTTTAATATAACTAATTCACTTTTAGGAATGACAACGTGGCGGATTTGGGTCGGATTTATAAATACGCATACCCGCTCCGCTATATATTATTCATTACCTATACCTACCCCATACTCGTTTCCGCCGCGCCCGCCCCGCCCCTATTCTAGTTTTGACAAACCCGTACTCGCCCCTCCCCACCTTGTTTCCTTACTAATGTTAATGAAAATCAAGTTATTTTACTCTATTTGAAATAATAAAAATCGTAGTCATATGGTGAATATTACACTATGAAAGCAAGGCCTTACATTTCTTCATTTTTAATGCACTCCTTTTATTTGACTTCATATAAGTCTATATAAAAATAGATAAAAATATATACATAACGGGACGGGGCTGGTATAATTAATTCATACCCGTACCCGCCTCATTTCATAATGGGACGGGGTGGGTTGCGGGTCACGCGTAAAATTTTAGTACCCATACCTATTTCATTAGGGACGGATCGGTGCGGTTTAATCGAGTACAAATATAAATTATCACCCCTACTCAAATTATTTTATATCATATATATATTTTCAAAAAAAATTTAAAAAAAAAATTAAATTATTATTATTATTTTTTTCTCCGACGAAACAGAGCATATCTTATTTGTGAAAGATGCCGGTTACCGAATTAGTTGCCTTGTCTGTTGATTCTAATTGCACGCTTTCGCTTTGCTAGCCATCAAAATCCTCGGCGGCGGCAGCTGCAGAGACGTAAACTACGTCCGGTCGGTGGCGGAAGGACTCTGATTGCAAGATTCCACTCTGATTTCGGCTGGAACGATAAGCGATCCTATGGGGACCTCACCGCCCTTTTCTTCCCGTACGACTTCCTCGAGCATCGGAAGGCCTAATCTGAGCCCTTTGTCTCCATCTCCTTCTCCGTCGAGGCTCTGGAGACCTGCGGCTCAGAGAAACATTAGGAACCAGTGGTCTAAGCTTCTTTCGAGCAAAGATCGTTGGTTCTCGGCTTCTTCGGAGGGGAGATCACATGCCACCGCTCTTGTCAATGCCTATCTTTCTCAAAAGCAAGGCGCTTTGCTTCTCGGTTTTATGTCTTTATGTTTAAAGCTAGCTTTTTTTTTGAAGCTAGTTTTATGTCTTTATTGTTTGATCTGTGAGTAGGGTTTAGTTGAGGTTTTGGGTTTTGCTGGTGGTTTAGGTACATGCCAGAAATGGATCTGGGCGTTCTCAAGGAAATGGACGGAATCCGGAAGAAAGCTTGTTTTAAACTGGCACGGAAGCAGGCAACCCCATTAATGCCCTGTATTTTCTGATTCCTTATGTTTTGTTTATTGACCGCTGAAATATGTTCCATTTTCCTCATTTATCTTTTTTTTAAGCTCTCTTTTCACATATTCTCTGCTTTGTATCAGGAATTTTACCGCAGCAAGCTATTGTCATCTTACAAAGACATGGTATACATTTCTTTCCTTTACCCTTGGTAATGGTATGAGTTTTCAAAGAATATGGATTTTGCATGCTGCATTGATCCAAAGCTGAAACCTGGAGCAGCCTACTCGTGAGCAGGAGGAGTATACTGGAGATCATGATAATGTATTGAGTGGAATTATTTTTTGTTAGTAACATTTGGCGATTTTAATTGGGTGAGATGTATGCCCCTTCCCATTGTTTTTTGCAATATGCTTGGGAAGAATAAAGCTTAGTTGTATTTTTTATTTATTTATTATAGTTAGTCTATACAAGGCCAAGGTCATACTTTCCAAAAGAAATGTGATTTATGAGATAACAAAAAATTATCTATTGTGTTTGTCAAATTCCTTGTACCTATAATCACTCACACTAAATAAATTTATTGCAGGAATTGGTTAATTTGTCACCACACTGCAGAGCTAATCATGATCTAAATAAACTTATATGGTGTCTATTAAAGCATTAGATTTAGAAATTTGTTACTATTCTATATATGTTTTGCTCTCAACATTGTTACCCTTTGGAATGTATACCGTGTATTGGCCACATATTTAATGTCAATTTGTATGGCCATTTGTTCACCTTCTGTTTGCTTTTAGCATCTTAAATTTTTGTGCTGCAGGTTATTGCTGTTACTGACCTAGTGAAAGCATCTGGCTCAATGCGATGTTACCTTAAAGGATCAGGCTCTAGCACAATGATACAATATAGCAGTCTGCCGGAGAATCAAAGTGACCCTGGTGATGGTGGTGGATTGCCCGTTTTTTCTTGTCTTTCAATCTCAATTTTAGGTATCTTCCTTAGCAACTTGGGAATGGTTATATGCTATTTTTCCTTTGAGTTGGCATGTCCTTCACTTGGAAGGAATATGGAGAACTGCCAGTTTTTTTATTCATCTATACAGTGAGATTATGACCAGCTTGTTGGATGGATGTTCCAATATGCGACCTAGTCTGTTATTTGTGTGGGACAGTTTTTAATTATTCTAAATGTTGGGACCTTCCAGTTCAGTATGAATTTAAATATGAGGGCGATACACGGTATACATTCCACTCAGATAAAAATGTTAAGAGCAAAACATATATAGAATAGTAACAAATTTCTAAATCTAATGCTTTAATAGAGACCATATAAGTTTAGGGCCTCACTTGATCTTTGTGTGAATCCTTTCAGGGCCTTTTTCTAACAGCTGGGTTGCCTTCCTGTAGGAAATATTTTTCTGTAATTGTTCTTCTGGTGTAAATACATTAGAATTCATACTGAGGATCTTGTGATCTGCAACATAGGCCAGAGGGCAGAATTTATTCTGTATTGCTAATTCTTATGCGCTTTAATGATATCATGTTCTATCCTTAGTTTCTGTTCAGTTTATCTGCTTATATTTTTGCTTATCTTTAATGAGAAAGTAAGTTTCTGTTCACTTTATCTGCTTTTATTTTTGCTTATCTTTAATGAGAAAGTAAGCAGCTTCATGGTGTGAATAAATTTGCAGAGGATCTGGCATCTGAACTTGTCCACATGTTTATTTCAGAGCTTTCCTTGAAGGTATAGATTCTTTTTTTGCATTGGATCCAATATAAAACCACTTTGGAATGAAATTTGGTGATGACCATTTTCAAAATTCTATCTTATACTGTATTTATGTCTTCTTAAGTAGGTTTCATGATTGTTGTATTTGTTTTATGTTTTTACGTTGACTACATACTTTCCTTTTTCACTTTCAACTTATCAAAGTATGTCATAATAATATGTTAGCAAATATGGTTGTCTTTACTTATGCATTGCTAACTATTATGAACAGCGATTGCTTGTAATTGATCTGATATCAATTATCTGCATGGAAGACGGAGGAGAAGACAGTCTATT
The DNA here is from genome assembly GCA_002786265.1 of Apostasia shenzhenica. Lineage (NCBI taxonomy): Eukaryota > Viridiplantae > Streptophyta > Magnoliopsida > Asparagales > Orchidaceae > Apostasia > Apostasia shenzhenica. Next base: position 4,120,993 of record KZ452037.1, on the reverse strand, counting down.
GAGCTGGTCAAATGAGCTTTATGATGGGGAATTCGATTGCTTGAGATCTAATGGAATGCTGGTTTCAGATTTTTGTTACCCGATCCACCCTCAAATCATGGATTGGCCGCCTAGTGATCCTTTAAACAGGACACTGATCAAGTCTCATAACAGTGATGTCTTTCAGGTACTACTTGTTGATTATCATTGGCATCATTTATTGTTTTTGTTTTTTTTTCTGTTTTTCTTTTGTTGAAATATTAAATGCTGCTTCTTATATTATCATGCATATGTTTTGGATTACCTGGTGTCAAACCTGATTACCAAAAAGAGTAGCATCCGATTTATACTTTGAGTATTTATTGTGTTGTGTGTTAACTATTTTTCATCGACTTGATGTAGAACTGAAAGGGAAAGACAGAGGAGATATGAAAGCGAAGAAGAATAGGAGGAAGAAGAGATAGAGGAAGGAAAAGAAGGAAATTGTAGAGAAAATATTTTATTCATTTGTCAAACGTCTATTGCATAGAAAGTTAGGAACTAAGGCTTATTTATAGAGTCTAGCACATACATAATAAAAGACAAATAAAGTAAAATAATAGCAAGATACAACAATTAGCTATGTCTAACAAAGGAAACAAATAAAAGATAGGGATAATTCCATGTGGGCCCCTGAGACTTGTCTACTTTGTTATTAAAGTCTATAAATCTCAAAATATGTCATTTAGATATACAAAAAATATTACATAGAATATCGTGGTCCTTTCGTGACAGATTCTGTTAGGTATTTTAAAATGACAAAAAGACTGTTAATTTATCAATTTTCAAAGCATACTATCACTGTCTTTAGCCTCGTCGGACTTGCACAAGCCTGCGTGATTGACTCGTCCTCCGCCGTGATGGCAACCGTCTGCGCGTGTGGTAGCGCTCGTCACCTCCTGTGCGCAGCCACCTACAAGCGAGGCCGCGCGCGTCACCGCTAGCAGCCAGAAGGCCAGCTGCTTGCACACGAAGCCGCGCGCGCTGCCGCTTGTGCGTAGTTGCCTGCGCGCGAGGCCATGCGCATGGCTGCCTGTGCACCGCCTGCGCACGAGGTTGTGTGCTCTGCCGCCTACGTTCTAGGCTGCCTTTGTGCCGCAGCCTACGCGCGAGGACGCGAGCGCGAAAGCTTTTACACGGCCACCTAAGCGCAGAATGAGATCAAAGGGTAAAATGGTAAATAAAAAATATTTTTTTAATTATATTTGTTTGGATAAATTAATAGTATATTAGATGGAAAATATTATGTTAAACCTAATTGGAAGCTTTTTAAAAATAGTTAGGAACCCAGTGAACTATAGAGTAATTGTTGCGAATCTAGATGACATGTTTTAACGTTTGTAGACTTTTATAGCAACGTAGGCAAATTTCAGAAACTTAAGTGGAATTACCCCTCAAAGATATTAACCACAAATACTAAATACTGAATACTGAATGATGCTAAATAGCAACTAATAAATCCCCTCTAATCTTCAAATCATGATTTTGTTTTTCGTCTTTCTTACGCCTAGAATATTTGAATTTGAAATCATGCACATCAATGGTTTGATCTCCTTCACAATTCAACAATGGTTTTAGAAGATAAATAAGAATATATATTTCGGAAAGAAATCCTGAAAATAAGGGAACTAAAATGGATGCTACATCAGGAGTTCCTCTAGTGTCTTCTACGACCTATGAAGAGCGGACACGATACGACATACGAGATACAATACAATACGGACACGGGGATACAATAACTTTTCAAAAAATAAGATACAGTACTTTTTGGACACATTAAATAAATATAATTATTTATTTATTAAATTTTGAATAAAATTAAAAATTGATCAAACACATGTGACATCGATCTCTTTGTTCAGTAGTTTTTTCTTATATTTTATAAACACTTAAAAGATTAATTGACAAGTTAATTTAAATGTATTGAGACATATAATTGTTAACTTAATCAAAGCAATTAAGAAGTTATAAATAATTAAATATATTTTAAAAAGGCTGATTAATTTGCTTTAAAATTTTTTACTAATATTATTCAAATATAAAGCTATAGATAAGTAGCCAATTTATAAATTCACAAAATATATGTTATAAAAAATTAAAAATATTATGAATATATATATATATATATATATATATATATGTAATCAATTTAATAATAAATCTAAGGTAAAAAAATTGAATAAAAGATATCTTTATGTTTATAAGGATAGTGATCCATGTAAACATGCATGCTTAAGTATACAAATAAATTATTCAAAAAAAAGAATAAGCAAGTATATGAAATAAATCATTGATAAACAAGTAAGATTGAAAATAATAAATTTAATAAAGCATTCTTTTGAAGTGTCCTAGAAGTGTCTCTCGTGTGTCCAGATGTATCCAATATACTTTTTATATAATATAAATTTGGACACTGATTTTGGCGTGTTTCACACGTGTCCAGGAGTGTCCGTGGCATGTTGATGTCCAATACGTATCCGCCACCGCCATGGGACCGTAGTAGAAGTGTACGTGCTTCATAGCCTACGGTCCTACTATGAACTTTCTATCTCATGATGTCATGTTACCTATGTTGGAAGATAGTATAATCAATTTAATATAGAAATTAAAAATGTGCTAAGAAGTCTCGGTAGTTTATTTTTGCTAATGTAATGTGTGGTAGCATACTCAAAATAATTTTCAAATTATGGGTTTCAACCAAAAGTAATCTTTTGCGTTGTATGAACATGGAATTGGATTTCATTTGGTGTTCGAGCAATGATTGACGTATCTGAATGTGTAAAATTGCAACAAGTAAACATTTTCTTTTCATAATATTGAAATGTTCATACCTTGTACCTAACGCAATGCTTCTTTCTATTACACACAGTCTATTATGGTTATAATTGTTGGAGTGTAAAACCTAATTTTCTATAGATTCAGTGCAGCATCTTGCAAATCAAACCAGTGTTAGCGTCTATCAGAAATATAGGTATAAGTTCCTTGATTTTCTTTTTGTTTTAGGACTAGAAACATAAGGTTATATTTGAATTCCGAAAGACTTAGAATCAAACATGGATGATTTTTGAGGTTTATGATCACTTGCAATCTAGTTTTCCTACAAATGAGGGCGATAACCTTCATCGTCACTTAAGATATTGCGATAATAAATCTTTGTGAGATTGTTGATGTTGGCGAAAATTTATCGAACCACATAAATTCATTTATTTTTCTTCTTCTCTCTCTCTTTCTTAGTCACCTCTCGTAATACTTGTTGAGCATGGATGTGTTCATTTGTAGTACAATTCTATCTCAACGGGTATCTTCCTGCCTTTTGTTTTATGTAATTTTTCATTGCATGTATGTTTAACCATGCCGTTATCTAACTTCCTTTTGGTTTATGTAATTTTTCCTTGCAGGTATATTTAACCACGTGGCTTGTTGATGTGAATATTGATATGCACAGGTACCGACCACTTTATGTGATCAATTTTTTTCTGAACATTTGAATGTCATCATTGAAGTTTCGTTATACACTTATCATCTATCTTTTTTCAACCATGCCCTCGGCTTTATATCGGTGTCATCGTCTTGATGTGGCAAAAGTGTTTGTTTATGAGCCTTGATTTATAAAAGTTGTAGCTATATCTTTTTATATATTTTGGGATAATTATATATATTATACTAAAATTTAATAAAATTAGATATTTTGTATGGTATTTTTAAATGAATTATATATATAACTAATTTACTAAAACTAAAACATTAGAATATAGGATTTATATTCTAAGGTTTAAAATTTAAGATTTAGATTTAGTGTGTTATATGTAATTATCTCAAAAATAGGAACAATTATATGTATCATATCTTATTTATCAAAAATTACAAATTTTACATCATTTTAAAATAAAATTTTACTGTACTCTAAATATCGAGCTTTAAAATCATAACTTAAAATTTAAAACACTAAATTTTATGTCTTAAATTACTTTAACACTAAAAATTAAATCTTAAATTATGGTATACGTAATTGCCCTCTATATTTTATTCAGCATAATCATTTTGGTTTTCACGTAAAATCTAACTTTTAATGGCCTGCAGGGTCGACGAAATATTCTCCATGGTGCAAGAGGAAATGCGAGTCACGCTTCGCTGAAATCAACGATGGAATTCGTTAATTTATGTGTATGAACTTTTAACGGATGAATTAGAATCTGTTGTTTTATTCATTTCTCTCTACAACTCCTTGGTGAAGGGTAATCTGTTCTTTGTAGATTGTTTACAGAAATTTGTTTGGTGGATGTGAGGAGCCACTCTTCTTTCTCCTTTTTTTTTCCACTCAAAATTTAATTTTTTTTTGTCGAATAAAATGAATGAATACTTTACGATAACAATAGTAATTAAGCAAGCCTTTATCCTACTAGATGGAATCAGCTACATGAATTTTTTATTTTTATTTTTATTGCTGAGGTTATCGATGATGTTACTGTAGCATACACTATCTTTCTAGTACTTTCTCTCATGTCAAATTTTCTAACGAGGTAAAAACTGAGTAGCAGCACCATCATCCCTCCGGGTTTCTTTCCGGTCACTCTATATGAAAAAATTATTAGATTCGGCCAATCGAATGGTTCGGCTGGCTAATGGGTGGATGCCACATTAGCACTGGGTGAGCTTACTGTTGATGCGGCGGCCTCCTATCGGTCAGCCGAACTGCCGTCTGCCTATTAAAAACAGGATCATTTAAGTTTTTTTCTTTCAAGTTTGAAGTCACATGACTTTTTTAATGGGTTTATTAAATGTATTTTGACTAAGAGAAAAGTGGGTGCAAATGTAGGGAAATTTAAAGCAGCACTATGTCAATCTGAAAGACTTCTACGAAACATACAATTTTACCTGTATAATAAGAACAAATAATAAGTGCAACAGAGAAATAAAAATTTAATTATCATTGTAAAATCGTGAATCTATTTGACATTATGTGATAATTTTTATATGATTTTTATCCTATATAATATAATTATATATAATCTTCATAATCTTCATGTCTTTCTTTCTTTTTATAGTTTATTCAAACATAAATGTCAACAAATGGAACTCTTTTACTTGATTCTTAAAATTTATATTTTGGGTATATGGTTATTTTATTTTTTAAACCAAGTACCATGATTATTTTGCATGTCATAGAGAATAATAATAGATAAAATAAGAAAAAAATTGTTTGAGAGAAGCAACAATCCAAACTGGCTCGGCTGAGATCTGTCTACTGAATGCATATGTAAATTTGTGTGATTTTTCTGCTGCTTCTTCATTCTCTTCTGTGATACTATTCAATCCTCCATTCAACACTCCTTGTCAACCGTAAAACAAAATCAAATATCTCAAGTAATCGAAATCAAAATATGTTACAAGAAAGCTGGCCCAGTCTACATAATTCTTCACAATTTGCAGGTCACAATGCTTTCATGTACCTTCACTTTTGAGATCATTTGAGATTTCTGAGCTTCTTAAGCTATACAGAATGTGTCTTCTGTTTCAAACAAGCCATATTCATGCAAAAGCCTCTGAGTTTTGCACCCAACTTACTCCAGGTTCCTTCATCATACCCCATTCACCTATCTTCTTCCTAGCCTTTTCAGCCTCATCCCATTTTCCAACTTCTGAGAGCATGTTTGAAACAAGAACCATTGTCGAATTATCTTCACACTGCAGTCCCTCAAGCTTGTTTCTAGCCACTTGTGCAAGTTCGAAATCACCATGAAGCTTACAAGCCACTAAAAACACTGTCCATATCGATGCATCAGCCTCAACCGGCATGTTTTCGATGAACACTTTTGCTCGATGGAGAAACCCAGCTCTACCAAACAGATAAACCATGCAAGCGTAGTGCTCTATCAATGGCACAATTCTGTGTTTTGAAACCATAAGCTCAAAAATTCGAATTCCATCTTCAAACATCCCGGAGTGACTGCATGCAGATAAAAGGGATACAAATGTAACATGATTTGGATGTATGTTTTGCTCTTCCATCATATCATATAGCTCAAGAGCCCTTCGGCCATCACCGTGTTGGGCATATGCGGTGATCATCGTGTTCCAAGGCACAATCTCTTTACTGTTGAGTTCATCGAATAGCATTCTGCTATCCTCCAAAACCCCACATTTCGCATACATGTCAAGAAGTGCACTGTTGGAGAACTCATCCGTGACTCCAAGCTTGATGCAAAAACCATGAATGCACTTTCCTTGCTTTAGATTACCCGAATTCCCACAAGCCTTCAAGATGCTCGAGAAAGTGAAGCTATTCGGATAGATATCTGTGGAACACATTGCCTTAAAGAGTTCTATAGCAATTGCATGGAGATCCAACTGCGTGAATCCGGATATGACGGCAGTCCATGAAACAACATCCCTCTCCTTCATCTTACTGAAAAGATCTAGAGCTTCTTCTGAAGAGCCCTGCCTCATTAGGCAGCAGAGAAGTGCATTTCTGATCATCAAGTCCGCACAAAATCCATGTTTAATCGCATTGCCATAGATGACCCATTCTTGCCCTCTACAAGAGTTTATCAAAGCGACAAATGTTGCAGGATCAACATTGATATACTGGCAATTCATCTTAATGAAGAGATTTAATGCTTTGTCAAAGTATCCATTCTGTCCTAATCCGAAAATCATGGAATTGTACGAAATAGTATTCCTTTCATGCATAATATCAAAGATTCGGCAACTTTCCTCGACCTTACCACATTTCATATACATATCTATCAAAGCTGTATTTACTACGAGATCTTGACCCAACTCGGATTTCTTCACTATCCCATGAATGATCCTACCCAAGCCACTCAACTTCAAACAAGCACAAGATTTCAGTGCACTAGATAGAGTACACTCATTAGGGGTGAAGCCTTCCAATATCAGCTCAATGAAGCAATCCAATGCAAATTCATCCAGGTTGTTTCTTGAATATGCGCCAATCATCGCATTATACAGAGTGATATCATAGGATAAGATGTCCTCTGAGGCTTTTTCGAAGCTATTTATATGCCCAAATCTACCATACATATCTACAAGAGAAGTTCCAACATAGCTATTGATATTGAATCCAGATTTCAGAATTAAACAGTGAACCTGCAAACCCACTTCTCTGTTCAGATTAGAACATGCCTTAATGAGGCTACCAAAGGTGAATTCTGTAGGCTTAAAGTCAATAAATCTCCTTGCTTCTAAAAAAAGAAGTAAAGCCTCAAAATTAGCACCAAAACTCACATACCCAGACACCATGGAGTTAAACAATACAGGATCTCTAACCTGACATTGCCTGAATACTGAAATTGCTGAATCGAGGTGACCGAACTTCGAATTCATGTCCACTAGTGCAGCATTGACAAATGGGTCTGATCCAAAACCAGAAACAATGGCCTGGGCATGGATTTGCTCTCCACAAATAACAGACTTGAGCTTCGAACAAGCTACAATGGCACTTGAGAAGACAAACTGGTTAGCAATGAGGCCTTGGTTTTGCAACTGAGATAGAAAAGGCAAGGCAAGTATAGGGTTTTCCGATCGAGAATGACTAGAAATGAGAGTAGAATACGAGATTAAGTTCCTCTCAGGCATTTCATCGAACAGCTTGTGTGCATTTTGAAGGCTCTCGCATTTAGCATACATGTTGAGTAGATGATTGCATAGCAGAATCTCTGGAAGAAACCCAACTTTGATTGCAAGAGAATGGAGCGATTGGCCGACAGGAAGGAGCTTTTGGTCAATGGAAGATTTGAGTGCCGAAACGATGAAGGATCTGCTCGGCACCGAGAATGCTGCCTCCATGGAGGAGGCAGTTTGCTAAGAACAGCAGCTGCCCATGGAATGCAAGGATTCAGGTGGTGATAAAATGTGGTCACCAAAGCTGCTCGTCGGAAAGCTACATCTCCCGGCACGGCAGCACCTCATACGAGAGCGTTGAAAATTGAAATTTATTTGTTTTTTTTTTCACAATTTAAAATTAACTTTAAATTAAAATCAAACTCAACTGATAATAAAAAATTTTAATTTCGAGTTGAACATAACTCATTCAAAATTGACTCAAAGCCGCTTATAAAAATGTTAGAACAGCTCACTAAAATGATGGGCCTAAACAGCGAATTCAGATTCAAAATAAATAGAATCGGATTCAAAGTTTGAAGCGATTTCAGATAAATGAACCAATTTTAAACTTAAATTTATTTTTGTTTGGATCAATATTAATTTAGAAATCACTTCAACTCACAATAAAATCTCAAAAATAACAAAAATACATAAATTTTATAATAAAAGTAAATAAAAAAATATTTATTCAAAATTTTATAATTTATTTGAATATTATTAATTTAAAATTCTCACGAGAATATATATAAAAATTTGAGATATTTAAGGGATATGGTTATAAGTCAAAAGATGATTTATTATTATTATTTAAATTTTGAATTTATCAAATTTAATTATCCCTTAATTTTAGCCTTGAGAAAAATACCAAATTTATCCCCAGATATATTTTTCTAAAAATCTGAGAAAAAAGAAGAAGCGATCGCGAGTTTGAAACCACCTTTTTGATGGAACGGATTCAAATTTATGAAATGAATCAGAATCATTTGGCTAATTAATTTTATTAAATCGTCTTCGTCCTACTTGAAACCGCTTGAAGCCATCAATCAAACAGGCCCGATCATTCTTTGAGATTGGCATTCCTATTTAGTCCCAATTTTATTTTGATAATATTATAACTAAAATGAATCTGTTTATTAAAAAAAAATTAAAATTATTTTTTTTATGCTACACAAATTTTAATATAAAAATTCATCATCAATTTTATTTACGTATTTCATTTCTCATCATAATGACACCTCATGAAAATTCCACAATTTCTTAGTTTAACCAAAATGACCTCAATGTCAAACAGATTATTTGGCATTTAATATTTTTATAAAGAGAGAATTACATACATACTCCTTAAATCATCTTGAATTACATATTAAACTCCGAATTTTTTAATTTTACAACTTAACCCCCTAAATCATCCAAAAATAACATATTTAGGTCTTTCTCAAGATTTTTAAAAGATATTTTTTGCTGATTTATAATTATTTGAATGCTTATTATCAATAATATGTATATACAAATATTATAAATATATTTGCAAATATATAGATTCTACTAGTTTTTATTTTTGGATGATTTAGGGGGTTAAGTTGTAAAATTAAAAAATGAGGGGTTTAATATATAATTCAAGATGATTTAAAGGGTATGTATGTAAATGCCCCTTTTATAAAACTCTTCGCACAATAACTTCCCGTGTAAATATCTAACTACTACATTTAAAAAAAGATAAAAAAACTTTAATTGGTGCATAATTTTTCGCTACTTTAAAAAGTTATATGTATCTGGCTTACGTGTTGCGGTTTGCAATCTCTCTCAAATAAAATTTCGCTCATTAAATTCGAAGATTAATGTGCTTGTTATTAGTATAAAGATACTTGTTAAATATAAATGTACTTATTATAGGCATAAATGTGCTTGTTATAGATATAAATGTGCTTATTTTGTATATATATTTATGCTTATAGATAGATTTCTATGTCATTAGCATCACATATTAGTCTTCAACTTTAAAAAAATTTAATTTTGATTATCGAAGTTATAAAAGAGCTCCATTTTACTTTATTTTGTAAAACTTCATCTTTTTCATTGACGTATAAAAAAATTATAATAAAAATCTAAAATTTCATTTTTCTCATCTCTCAGCTTAAAAAATTTAAAATCATAAAATATAAATATTAAAATTAAAAATAATCTTAATGCATAATAATAAAAAAAAAATCATAAATATATTTTAATTGGAACCAAACGTAAAGGTAAAGCTATTACGTCCCCATGGATCCAAAATATTAAAGTTCTTAACTTATTTGCAATATGTTGTGATCTCTGGGCCCCGGATGCAATTTTCCTAAGTTCTTATTTTGATTGCAAACCTTATTTTCTTCTTTTGACCGTTGAATGCATTGAATCGTAGAATTTTGTGATGTGAAACACTGAAAAGTCCATCAGCCGTGTGTATTCCATTCTTATCATTCACCTACGCAACTTTAAATGAATCAAACTGAATCGAGCAACGATCTATTTAAGTTCTCGTTCATTTACTAAAATTTAAGCTCAAATTTATTTTAATATATTTGAGCTTCATTCATATTTGATTTAGGGATGACCTCATTAATTTGTTTTCTATACAAATAATATTTAGTTTTTCTATACGATATTTATTTTATTTATACTGTAACATGAAAATAGGTCGAAAGACATAAAAGATCGCTTCACTTTTTTCGCTTGTATAGAAATATAATTTTATATCTTTTGAAAAAAAAATTCCCATATTTTTATAAAAAAAAATTATTTTCTTTTGTCTTGTGAATAATGTATATTATTTTGTATAAAATATAGTTTTAAAGCCTTACACAATCCAAATTTTAATTAATATGATAAAATATAAAAAAATTTATTTTTCTATAATCCTACAAAATATCATTATGATGCCTCGTATCATATTATAATATTAAATGCTAACCAGAATTATAAGCTACATTTTTCGAAGTATTCGTTATTTTATTTTTTACTAAATATAAGAATTATATGAATATGCTTCGCGCATCTAAGAATAGTAATTCCATATATATCATGGTCCTCCTCGAATAAAAAAAATGTAGGAATATGCTGATGGTAAGTTAAAAAAATATATATAATTTAAAATTTCAAAAAATTTAAAAGAGCCATTTAAAAAAACACATATTTATTAGCATGGCCTTCCAAGTTCCAAGCAATGAAAATATTCACAATTTATTTTTAAGATTTTTTTGATATAATTAAAATAACAATAAATCTAATTTTTTAATTATTACAGTTTGAATATATAAAAATTAATTCCATGCCTGCTTCACCTTAACAAATTATATAATATAAAAATTCAAAAATTTAAAATCACCAAGGCTTGTAAAAATATATTATAAAGCTCATGAAAATTTTTAAATTGTTATATATAATAAAGCTTAATAATTTTGTGAGAATTTTTTTTATTAAGCAGATCAACAGAATTTTCACCATAATTTGAAAAAATAATCAAAAATCAATTTATTTTCAGATGATAAACGTTAAAATAATCTGATAAATCAAAAACCTAATTAAAAAAATCTTGAAATATGAAATGATTCATTGGTTACCATAATTAAAACTTTTGTATTGAAATAAAATTGTAAATCTATCGAATTGAAATAAATCGAGTTTTCAAATTTCTTTTAAGAGCACGAAATTGGTTGAGATTGATATTTTCAAGCAATCTCAATCAACTAGCAGTTGCCTTTTTTATTTTATTTTTTCAATGCTGACTAATCAAATTCAACTAAGTTGAATGTTAGACTATGATATAATTTAGGAAAATTATCAACAGATTTTTATTATTTATTTATAATTATATTTTGATTTTTTTTAAAATTCATTTAGAACTTTAGAATTTAAAATATGAACTAAACATTAATGTAAAATATAAATTTAATAAATTTTTATAATTTTAAAAATAGAGAACTAAATGAAAATTTTTTAAAAAAATATAAATCAAAATATAATTATAATTATACCATAAGAACTCATTAATAATTTTCCCGTACAACTATTTTGAATTTGAATTTGGCCACGGTGACTCAACGAGTCTTCATCATAGAGCGTCAGTGACCTGATGGGGTTTTGCATCTCTGAGTCCTACTGAGTGGTATAATGGAAATTTCATAAACACTTCGTAAATTCTTTAAATATCATTTTCATTTTCTGATTCTTTGACCTATCAAGTTCTACTGAGTGGTATAATGAAAATTTCATAAAAACTTTATAAATTCTTTGAATATCATTTTCACTTTCTGATTTTTTAACCTATCAAACAGATTTTTTTTAATATCTCGTGATTCCTAAAGGTATTATTAACTTTTACTTTTAGAAAAACTACTCATCTTAGTACTACTTCAATCCAAGCAAGCCACAAAAGACGTCTCTACTGTTTGAGATCACGTTATTTATTTATGCAGCTCAGGATCTCCCTTCCATTCTATTATGTGAGTATTCATTTCTATGCTATTCTCACTACTCATTATTCTATCTACAAACCTACGATGAGCTACATTTTGCCTTAGTGATTCCTTTCTCTTAGGATATCATCTGACGATCAATCCACGTCCTCTTCGACCACGGGCATCACATTTTTCAAAGATGATTTTTTTAATTGAGGTATTTTTAATTAATTAATTAATTAATAATATAAGCATGATTAAAAAAAATTAACAAAGGGATCAAATTTCAGACGGCGTTAGGGCCGCTGTAAGTTAACTGAAATTGCCCGCGCGTAGGGCTGTTATCAATCCGATTTTGAGCCGAGCCAATATCAACTCAAAATCGGATCGATCACATTTCGATCGACTCGAGCTCGATTGGGTTCTACTTTACAATCGACTTCGAGCCGATTTCGATTCATTTTTGAGCTGACTCGAAAATGAATCAAATCTCAATTTTTTTTTAGTCGATCTCGAGCCGGATAAGCTCAACTCGATCCGGCTCGAGATCGGCTCAATTTATGAATATATATATATATTATTATATAACATATAAAAATATATTATATTACATTATATTATATATATGTATTATAATATAAAATATATTTTAATTCGAGTCGATTTAGAGTTGTATCAAGTCGAGCCTACCCCGGCTCAAAATTATTACCGAGCCGAACTTTTGGCTCATTAGTCGGCTCATTTAGATCGACTATATATATATATATATTATATAACATATAAATATATATTATATACATGTATTATATATATGTATTATATATATGTATTATAATATAAAATATATTTTAATTTGAGTCGATTTCGAGCTGTATTGAGCCGAGCCTACCCCGGCTCAAAATTATTACCGAGCCGAACTTTTGGCTCGTTAGTCGGCTCATTTAGATCGACTCAATTTCGATTTGATTTAAAATTGATTCAAATTTTGATCGATTTTCGATCCATATTAACAACCTTACCCGAGCGTAGGCCGACTTCTGTGACTTCTTTTTAAAAAGAGATCTCTATGAATATCTTCAATTTGGTAATATGAGATTAAATATTTACAAAATAATTAACAAGAATATTTTGTGTCACAAAAGTCGCCGAGGCCACTACTAAGTTATTTTTTTTAAAAAAATTTAACTATTATTTGAAAAATATTACTTTAAAAATTCATAAATAAGAAAATAAAAATAAAAAAATAAATTAACAATAATTTAAAATAATAAGAAAAAAAATAAAAATTTTATTAGTTATAAATTAAACAAATCCTATCACGTTCATTAAAAATTTAACTAATTAATAAAAATTTGTATTTAAAGTTATCTCTGCCACGCCCAATATCCTAACTGATTAACGTATCAGAATTTATTTAATTTATATCTAATAAATTCTATTACACTCATTAAAGTAATATTTAATCTTTTTTAAAAAATAACTTAGAAGTCGCTTGAGAGTTGGCGATTTTTGTGACATAAAATATTCTTCTTAATTATTTTGTAAATATTTAATCTCATTTCACCGAATTGAAGATGTACTTAGAGCATCTCTTTTATAAATGAAAAAAAAAGTAGTATACTAAGTAGCAATAAGAAATTATAAATTTATTATTAAATAATAAGTTTCGATATGCCAGTTCTTTTCTTAAACAAAAATGATATTTTAAGAAGAAATAATGTTTCAATTTTGGAGAATTTTCTTTATTTAATAAATACGTTTTCCTTTCTACTTCACTTTAAATATTTTTGATTGTCTAATTAAAATTTATGTAATATAATTGTATTAATATAAAATTATTTACAAAAATTCATTTTTATATAGTTAAATTAAATTGATTTTTTTTTATTTTATTTTTACAAAGTCACAAAAGTCGTGCGGTGTCCGGGCGACTTCTGTTAACTAACGGCAGCCCTAACACCGTTCAAAACATGCTCCCTTTGTTAATTTTTTAATTATATTTATATTATTAATTAATTAATTAAAAACTCCTAATTTAAAAAAAAAAATTATTTCAAATCATTTAATTATTTAAAACTAATCCCTCAATTAAGAGATTTTGGTATTTAACAATTTTGATTTTAACTAGCAACATTAACCAAATCAATTAATATAAATCATAAGTAATCCTCCTTCTAATATCTAATTATTCTCAAAATTCTATGATGTAAATCCTATACATTAAATGCTAAATCCTATAATATTAAATCCCAACCCTTAATTGGGAGGGGGTGACTTTTAATTTTCTTTGAAATTTTTGAGAAACGAAGAAAATAAATTTTGTTTAATATTTCATATAAAATAAAATTATTTTATTATTTAAGATATATATATATATATACTAAGTAAACGAAAGTTAATTTTATTATTTATATTTATGTATAATATAAAATAAATATAAAATATTAATTAAAATATTTTTATTGCAATATATTAACTTTTTAGCACAAATCAAGAATTTGAAATTTCAAATTAGAAACCACAACACCCTAAAATATATTATATGCTTTATATCTTTTCATCACATTTTTTTGTATTTTTTTAATATCTTTTATTTTGTGTGATCTTGACTTGAAGATATAGTTGACGTACATACGTAATATATCCCATGCTCGAGGATCTCATGGGCATGCATTAGATCAAATTTTTTTAACATTTCTATAATTTTAGAAATATTTGAAAAAAGATTATCCTTAAACTATCAAACATAAAGTCTTTAAATCCAATATCAATAATCAAATTTACAGTCTGAAGAAAAATAGTTTCAAAAAATAATTAAATTTATGTTGAAATTTATGCAACTAATACATATACCAAAATATATATCATGTTTTAAAAATAAGCTGTATCATCAACATAAATTAATAAAAATGATTTTACATAATTTTGATCAATAAATTAAGTAATTGTGATTAACAATTTAATACATTAAAGTATAACTCATTAGATAATTTAATAAAGGGATAATTACACTGAAGTCTCTGAGTTCAATCCTTAATAATATACAGATCTATGTTTTTTATTATTAAAACTTTTAAAAATGAAAATTTTACCCTTCACCTCTCTCTCCTTCTGATCCTCGTGCACGCGCGAGGCTACTCGGCTTGCGTGGCTGCCAATGGATCGCGCGGCCTCGTACGTGCGAGGAGATCGGGAAGAGAGAGAGACAGAGAAGCGGCCTCTCTCTTTCCTCTTGATCTCCGAGCACGCACGAGGCTGTGCGGTCGCCTGCGACGCGCGCGGCGTTCGCAACCCGCCGGCGGCCGCACAGTTGCCGGTGGTTCGCACAGCCTCGCTTGTGCTTGGAGATCGGGAGGAGAGAAAGGCGACCTTTATCTCTCCTCCCGATCGTCGCGCAAGTGCGAGGCGTCACCGCCGGCGAGTCCGGCGGCAGCACGGCGTGTGCGATCACTATGCGCGAGGATCGAGAGAAGAGATGGGTAAATAGTAATTTTAAAAAGTTTTAATAATAAAAAAATTAAAAAATTTTATTTAATAATTTATTAAAATTCAAAATATTTTAATATTATAATTTAAAAAAATATGAATATGTGCATTATTAGAGATCTGCCTAAGTATCTCTTTAATAAATTAAAATTTTAAATTATAATTTTTTTTTTGGTAAATAAAATTTAAATTATGAATTGCATAGCAATTTTCAATTCGTAAAGTCTAAAGCATTGTCGGTCGGGTAGCACGTGCTTACCTGACACCATAATCCCAAGGCACTGGCGCGAAAGCCTCGCACGTGCGACCAGTTAACTTGATTTATATATTTCACACATGTAACCGCCCATCACCACAACCCAATCGGCAATGGCCGTCGCACTCGCTGTGTTCCTCCTCGCCACTTTTCTGTTCTCCTTTTTCCTACTGGCCGGAGGCAATCGGCGCCGCCGACGCACCGGCAGCCTGCCGCTTCCTCCTGGACCAACGGGATGGCCGGTCCTCGGCAACCTCCTCCAGCTGGGACCCAAACCCCACGAGACTTTATACGCCCTCTCCAAGATCTACGGCCCCCTCTTCCGGCTCCGGCTCGGCACCGTCGACGTCATCGTTCCCTGCTCCGCCGCCGTGGCCGCCAAGATCCTCCGCAACGACGCCAACTTTAGCAACCGTCCGACTAACTCCAGCGTGAAGCACCTGGCGTACAACCACCAGGACCTCATCTTCACCCAGTACGGCCCGCGGTGGCGCATGCTGCGCAAGCTCTGCGCGCTGCAGCTCTTCTCCCCTAAGGCCATGGAGGATCTCCGGCCGGTGAGGGCCAGCGAGGTTAAGAGCATGGTGCAGAAGCTTGCGGCTGCCGGCCGGGAAGTCCAGATGGTCGATATGAGCCACGAGATCAGCGCCTGCGCGACGAATGCTCTGTCGCGGGTGGTGGTCGGCCGTCGGGTTTTCGATCACGGCGAAGAGGCGAAGGAGTTCAAAGACATGATAGAGGAGGCGATGAATCTCTCCGGAGCTTTCAACATCGGCGACTTCGTGCCGGGGATCGGATGGCTCGATCTTCAGGCATGGCTCCTATATCCCTCTCTCTATCTCTATCTTAATATTTTATCTTGAATGGTTCAGATCTGTTTGCTACAAATTCGTGGTCAGGATCTTCCGATTATATTTAGTTTTAATCAATTAACTCGAATTATATATCATTAAATAACATTAATAATATATCTTTTACTATTTTTATAAAAATAATGCAAAAACATAGGAGTTTGGGATATTATTGACTCATATCTAAAATAAATGAACTTATTTTATTTTTCAATATAATTTTAAATTCATTTTGGGATATTATAAGCTGATTCAATTATAGCATAAGCCAATTCATAATAGAATGGAATCAAGCTACTAATGGAAGTGTAATTGATTTTTAAATCAAGGAACTAAATTAGATTGTGCTTGGCTCAGTTGTTCACACCTCTAATGAGAACTATCTAAAACTTTAATTATTTTATTTTCGATTTGTATAGGGATTGGTGACAAGGATGAAGAAGATTCATAAAAAGTTCGATGAATTTTTGGATAAAGTCATCGCTGATCACCGAGTAACACCGATGAACAAGGAGATGGCAGATGGCGATGCTGGAAGCAGCCACAATGATCTTCTGAGCGTGGTTCTCGAACAGGTGAAGGAGAACACCTTGGGAGAGCGTGTTGCACTCAAGGACCAAGACGTGAAGCCTCTCTTTCAGGTAAAATTACATATATAAGCCCCGTTTGTCTACAAGTTTAAAATTAATCTGGTTTAATTTTAACCAGGCATATCACAGCACACAAAAAATTTAATATTAAAAATTAAATTTATTTCACATCCTACACATATTACTAAAATAATAACTAACTTATCTCACATCACTCACATATTCTAACATAATAACCAACTTTATATCACATCCCTCACATATCCCAATATAATAACTAACTTTATTTCACATCATAATTTTCAATAAAAATATCTCTATTCAAATTTAATTTTAACCTTCTTAAATTTAACCTTACAAACAAACACACTCTATTGCTCTTAAAATTTTGTTATCTACGTACTATATAGGTAAGATTGAAAAAAGAATACTTTTTATTTATCATCAATATGTATAATTAAAAAAAAATCATTAAGATGCATCATGTGATATCACTATAAGAAAATTTTGTATTATATACATAAATTCCCATAAATCATTTATAACTGATTGGTGTACATACTATCCTTTTTAAATATATGAAATTAATTATTTTCATAAAAATACTAAATATGTTAACTTTATGAATTATGCTACGCTAACATCCACACATCAACACCTCCCTAATTTTTAAAGTTTAAGTTTAACTTAAATTAATTTTTTTCTTTGAAAAATATCTTAATATTAAACATGTTTTTTAACTCTTGTTTAAGAAACCTTTATGTTTGTACAGCAATTTTCATGGATAGCAATATCTCATGTGCTGGAAAACTGTTTTTGTTAGCATCAATAAGAAACTATATTTATAATTAACTGTTTTATAGTTATAATATCTTAGTTATATATGTTGCACACATAAATACTTTAGTAAATTCTTTTATAAAAGTTAGGAATTTTATTAACTAAGTGTTTTACCTTAAAATATGGTTTTTTGTTTATTTTTAGATCTCACAAATACTTCATAAATTTTTTAAATATATTTTTCATTCAATATAAATTTTAATTTAAAAAATAGTTTTATTTCTTATTTTATATATAAATAAAATAATTAATTATATTATTTTAATATTAACATAGATTTATTTCATATAAAAGTACAACTTCCAACCAAAAAGTTCATATTATTTTTTTTATTGTAAAAAAAGTTCTTAATATTTTACCTCTGAATTTTTTAATTCGGTGGAAAAATAATGCGCTCAGTCGACATCATCGATGATCTCTACGGGTGGAAAAATTATTGGGTGCGCCGCACGCACCGTTCGGACGCCCAATCAGAGGTTTCCACGTGTGTCCGGACCCAACTGTATGGCACACGTAGCGCCCTCTGATTGGGTTCTGGACGGTGTGCCGTCCGAACCCAATAACTTCTCGTGTCACAAAAGTAACGAATATTGCAAAAGTCAACGCTAACGTCATCATCTTCTCTCTCCTCCAATCTCGCAGAACATGTTCGCTGCCGGCACCGATACCTCGTCGAACACGGTGGAGTTCGTCATTGCCGAGCTCATCCGCCACCCCTCCCTCCTCGCCCGCGCCCAGCAGGAGCTCGACGCCGTGGTCGGCCGCAGCCGCCTCGTCTCCGAGCACGACCTTCCCAACCTCCCCTTCCTCTACGCCGTCGTCAAAGAGACCTTCCGCCACCACCCAGCCGCCCCACTCTCCCTCCCCCGCCTCGTCTCCGAAGACTGCGAGGTCGACGGCTGCCTAATCCCCGCGGGCTCCACCGTCCTCGTCAACATCTGGGCCATCGGCCGCGACCCCGTCGCCTGGCCGGACGATCCGCTAGCCTTCCGCCCGGACCGATTCCTCGACGGAGGCCGCCACAAGGATGTCGACGTCAGGGGCAGCGACTTTGAGCTCATCCCGTTCGGCGGCGGCCGGCGGATCTGCGCCGGGATGAACCTCGGCCTGCGGATGGTGCAGTTCATGACGGCTACTCTGGTGCACGCCTTCGACTGGGAGCTGCCGGAGGGGCAGCTGCCGGAGAAGCTCGACATGAACCTCAACTTCGGGCTCACGCTGCACCGTACGGTGCCGCTCATGGTGCGCCCGGTGCCTAGGCTCGAGACCGAGGCGTACGCTTGAGCTGCTAGTCTGTGAGTGCGCTGTGTGCGCAGAAGAAGCAGCGCACGGATTGTGGTGACGTCTCCATTGCAAGTGCGAGATTAGCGGTTAGCTGAAGGATTATTTACAGCCTATAAAGAGTTTCTGTTTGTATAAATAAAATTAAATAAATGTTCTTATGATTCCTATCGCCCATGTTCCAATATTAGATATATATACACACAAATTATATATTTATATATATATATATATATTATTGTACTAGTGTCTAATTAATTCTATATTAATTTTACAATTCTCAGATATGTTTATTGTTTTCACTCTTTTAAATGAAAGTAAACTTACATATATATTTGTATTATGGGATGATGTTATAATATGATATCAGAACCGACTTCTCACAGTACAATATAGTTTGAGATTAATGAATTAAGTGGAAGTTAGTGGGCCTGTGATTCTCATGACTGAAGAGAAAAGGAAGTGATTATTGAGTAATGTCACATGATAAAGGAATTATTATAACAGAAGTGGCTCTTAGCAAGCTTCTAAGCCTATAAATAGTAGTAAGAGGCACAAAAATGAATCGTTCCACAACGAAAAAAGAGGAGAGTTCTTAGACTGTATAAATATGTGATCTCAAATTATAGAGATAATTTTTGGGACAAAACCGTAAAGTTAATGATGGAAAGCTTTATAGTTAAGCGTATTCGGGTTAGAGTAGTACTTGAATGGGTGATTTCTGGAAAAATACTTAAGTCACATAGTTCCCAGAAATCAAAATAGATAAGATCTCTGTGACGATGTCACATCCTGAAATTTTGAAGTCAAAAGAAATTGAATTATAATTTGATTTGAGGCTTAAAAATTAAAGCTGCTTTGAACTGAAAATGAAAGATTTTTGGACTTAGAAATAATAATTTTGGGACCTATTTATAAGAGATTGAAAAATAGAGGGACTAAATTGCAATTGTTCCAGTTCCCGCCTTTCACCGCGTCGCTCTTTTCCGTGTGCGAAGGAGAGAAAAAGGGAATTTTCTCTCTCTCTCTCTCTCTCTCTCTCTCTCCCTCACGGTCTCTCTCTCAGTTTCATGCGTCGCGCCCCTCCGTTCTGCGCCCGCCTCTGTCCGTGAGTTCCGC